>JANHFN010007600.1:9555-22409 GCA_032468175.1 Toxicocalamus goodenoughensis | reverse complement strand
AGCGGACCGGGCGGTGGGAAGAGGGCAGAAGGCGGTCTCGTAGGTATCCAGGACCCTTACCATGGAGCGCTTTAAAGCATGAAGCCAACACAAAATC
This sequence comes from Toxicocalamus goodenoughensis, assembly GCA_032468175.1. NCBI lineage: Eukaryota > Metazoa > Chordata > Lepidosauria > Squamata > Elapidae > Toxicocalamus > Toxicocalamus goodenoughensis. The sequence goes on along the minus strand of JANHFN010007600.1, from coordinate 22,312 downwards.
AGGTGACCAAGTGGCTTAATACAAGGCATAAACCCAGTCACAGATTTATTATGCAGCCATAGAAGAGTGACTATTGTGAAGTCTCAGAACTTTACATCCTGCCTTTAAATCAGAGTAGCGCATACAATGTCATTTCCTCTTATTTCTTCTCACAACAACCCTCTGAGGTTGACTGAGCGGAGGAGGAGCGTGAGTCCGGCCACAACATCCTTTTCGCAACTTAAGAACAAAAGGGGCCTTCTGGAAAGAACTGGCAAGAATGCACCATGGCCCCCTGTTTGGAAAGATATATTTAAGACCACAACTCCCATCACCGCTGGACTTGGTGGCTTGGACGCGGCCTCTCAACAAGCGACTCCTCCGTTTTTGCTGGCTTTCTCTGGCAGGCTGAGGCTAGGCAGCTACCGAGATGGCTGATGGCCGCAGCTTCTTCGGGACAGATCCCGTTTCCCCGGCATGCTGCTGCCCCCCTCGGTCCCGCGGCGACGTGGCTGGGCAGGCCACGTGTAGATCCCCTCGATGTAGGAGCCCCCCTGCCTCATCCCGTCATCCCCGCGCGCTTACCCCGAGGCTCCCCGGCGGCTTCCTGGCTTCCCCTGGCGGCTCCTTCGGCGCAGCTGATGCCCTCGTCGTTCTCGATCCCCGCAATCTCGTTCTCCTGCTGAGCCAGGAAAGCAGCGGCCGGGTCCTCTTCGGCGGCCTCGGCTGCTCCGCTTTCCGAGGAGGAGAAGAAGCCGAAGTCATCCGCCATGACGGCCGTTTCCCGAAGCTTTCAAGGCCGCCTTTCTCCCGGATGGGCACGACGAACAGAGTCCGCAACCTCGGGGCGGCGGGGAGAGGAGAGAAGCTCAGGGAGCCGGCCAAGCCAAGCAGTGGGCGACCAGGAACCGCCGGCTCAGCTGTCACTGCGGCGCCTGCGGGAGGAGACTGACGCGGCGAAAGGAGGTGACCTCACCCGCCGAGCTGCTAGCGCGTTCCGGAGCCATTAGAGGGAAGCAGCGGCCGCCCTGGATTTCGCTCAGCGGCAGCGGCTCGGAAGGCAGAGTAGTTCCGCTCCCGGGAGCTGCGCCGTGGGAGAATGAACGTCCAACCTATTGTTGGGGATAATGTCGCATCCCAAAATTCAATGGCGTCCTGATTGCCCTCAGAAGAGGTGCTCTCTTGCTTTGGTGATGACAATGAAATAGCAATGTACCATCTTTTTAAAGTCAGTCCCTTGAAAAGTTTTAGTTAGTCCTCAACGTACAACAGTTCATTTAATGACCGAAGATACAGCGGCACCGAAAATCTTGACTTATGACCGTTTTTCACACTTATAACCATTGCAGGAATCCCAGTGAAAATTCAGATGCTTGACAACTGACTCACATTTATGACGGTTGCAGTGTTCAGGAGTCATTTTTGCAACCTTTTGACAAGCAATGGGGAAACCAGATTCATTTAACTGTGTCACTAATTTAACAACCAGTGTTTCACTTAACAAATGTAACAAGTAAAATCATAAAAGGGGACAAATTCACAACAAATTTTTCATTTAACAACATAAACATTTGGGCTCACTTGTGATCGTAAGTTGAGGATTACCTGTACTTGCTTCCTTGTCTTGTCTCTTCTCCCCTTGCATCTAAACACATTCAGTGATGACCTTTTTTTTAAATGTTCCCATAACACTGCCTTCATTCATCCCCGAACCTAAAAATAAGCCAGCTTAAGTCTTAGCTGTACTACAGGTAGTCCTTGAGTTTTGACTACAATTGGGCCCAACATTTCTAATATTAAGTGAGACATGTTAAGTGAGTTTTGCTCTTATGACCTTTCTTGCCTCCCTTGTTAAGTGAATCACTGCAGTAGATAAGTTAGTAACTGGGTTGCTAAATCAATCTGGCTTCCCCATTGACTTTTTGCTTGTCAGAAGGTTACAAAAAGATGAACACATGACTTGGGACACAGCAATGGTCATAAGTATGGACCAGTTGCCAATCATCTGAATTTTGATCACATGATCATGGGGATGCCTCAAAGGTTGTAACTGTAAAAAATGTTCTTAAGTCACTTTATTTGTTGCCATTTTGCAGTGGATGTTTTAAGACTATGCTCGTCAGTTTAGCGCAAGGCTGAAATAGTGAAACAGACTATTTCATCCCATCTCATCATCACTGAATCAGCACACATAGGAATCCAGAAGTTGGCATTTGTGGTCTTTGGAAAGCAGAGGAAAGATAGAGAAATTAAAAATAAAGGGACTGCTTATGATTGAACTCCAATTTATTATTTTTTTAAAAAAATTATATTCAGCTTGGGTTAAAATTGGATGTCACAGCTATGGCACAGGAAAATGACAACGTGCTGCAGCCAAAGGTGCCCCAATCCTACTACAGTGCCATGACCGATTGATGTTTTTCCCATCAAGCAAATGTGCAAAAGAGGTAGGGGACAGCAGAGTTGGCAGAATCAATTTTATCAGGACCTACACATGAAAAATCAAGACAGACCATTCACTGAGTCAGTGATGTTGACTCTGGTGTCGAGATATGAAAGGGATCACCAATGCAAGCAAGATATTTCATGCTAGTATAGTCTCCTGCTTGCTGAAGGATGGTTGGCTATTATTTTACCTAAACATCAGGAAAGGCTAAGAATGAGAATGAATGTGCCAGTTTATAACAGTACTGTATATTCTCACAGATAAACCAAAAGTTTAGATGCCAAAATACTCCTTCAGAATTGGGTTGAGATTATCCACGAGTATATACAGTGATACTTTTTAAAAATATTTCCCATATATGCTCAGATTTAAGCCCATCCATGGGTAAGCAGGGATTTTTTAAACCATAAATTGCAGGTCCAAAGGTGGCACATATTTCATGGTATTTTGGTTAAAAATTTGAAGGTCAGTTTATTCACTGATGGGCTTTTCTGCAAGTATGTATGGTATGTGCTAAATCATGCTTTACAAACTTTTAAGCTATTAAAACATGCTTTATAAAATATACTAAATGGGTTCATACAGTACATTATCCCAGAATAGTTTGTGCAAACTATTTACTAATTAATCATAAATGCCTTGGTTTCTGCATTGATGTCATGTCCCTGTTGGAGACTGACTCTGAGGGAGAGGAGGAACAGCCAACAAAGAGTGGAAGGAAGTGTCTCTCCGAAGGTGGTGGAGGAGGCTGGGGAAGGGCAGAGGCCAGCTGAGCAGTCAGAGGAGGAGCCAAGCCCATCCCCTATCCATCCTAAGGCACACAGGGAGGAGAGGATCAGGGAAAAACTGTGGTTACTAGGGAGAAGAGGGCAATGATCCTCCTCTTCATGGGTTGCAGGTGTGAGATCTGCATAAGAGTTTGGACCTAACAAATGCTGGAGACAAACTAGTGTTTTATTCCTAGATGAGGTTTATCTTGGTTGGCGTTCTTCCAACAGACTGTACCTGGTGATCTTCCTGGAGTTTGTAATTATTTATCCTGGTCTGTTGTGGAATTTTATTCAGTGCGGGTTTGTTTTTGTTTTTTGCTTCATTATCTGCTCTTTGAATTTGAATTTCTTTCATTTGGAATGTTATTTTGAAAATAGTTTAATCTTCAATTGTGAACAATTAAACAGTGAAGCCAAGTTGAAGGCATTAAAGGACCTTTATTTACGTTTTGGTGTTTGTTATATTTTTGATACACTCCGGGTCATCACAATTGCATTAAACTACAAACAAGACTTCTTATGACAAAATATGGTCCCAATAAATACACTATTTAATGAGTATGTTGTTCTCTGTAATGTACCATGAACCTCATTGGTGAAACATACCTATGATTCTACAGAGAATAATCTTGCATACTTGATATAGTGGAGTTTTGTTCATGAAACAATATATTTATTATGACTCAATATATTTCTTAGTTATGAAAACTATTGTCTAACCTAGCTGAACAAAGCTGTGATTCAGCAAGTTGGACCTTAACCTTAACTTAAGAGTCCATAATCAGGGAAATGTGGAACACAGATTAATTATCTCTAGTTTAAAACTCCTGTAGTATTTATTATTACCTTTGTAATTTTGTATATGCTTAGTCTAACACAAATTCTATGAAATTGAAGTAAATAGGCATCAGATTGCAGCTTTAAAACACATCAGTAGTTCATGGGGATTCTATATGTTTAATTACTTTTTTAAAAAAAAAGTCACAGTACACTAAATTTGGCAGTTTCAATTTGAGTGATACTTTTTTTCCCCAGTAATGTGCTAGGCCAGGGGTCACCAATCTTTTGGACTTCAGGGACCATCAAACTCATAATTTTAAATCCTGCAGACCAGAGACCCTGGGAAAATCCCAAAAAAGTCTGCAGGAAAATTCCCTACCCTGTTTTCCTACCAATCGATCATTCTTTATTTGGGATTGCAGGATGCCGTCTCCAGCTCCGTTCTCAGGGGAAGAGACAGACACACACAGAGAGAGACAGAGACAGACTGACTTTTGGCTTCATGCAAAGAAAGCAGCAGAAGCAGCAGAAGTCTTTCTCTTTCCCAAACTCCGCCAGAAATTAGTCTTTGTGAGACTTGTCACACCGACACAGCCTCTTGGAGCACGATGCCTTGCAGGATCCCAAAGACTCATTTCTGGTGGAGTTTGGGGGAGAGAAAGACTTTTGCTGCTTTCCTTGCATGCAGCCCAAAGCATAAGAAGAAAGAAACAGAAGGAAGCAGCCTAGTGGCCAGGCCTGTAGGGTGAGTGGGGCAAGTTCCCCCTCTCCGCCCTTTCCCCCCTCTCCTCATTACCTCATGTTGTTCACAATGCAAGCGATCCAAAAGCCTTGTGTTCCCGTAGGTCATGTGGGCGGCGCAGCCTTGTGTTCCCATACAGCCTGGATTGCTTTGGAGGGTGCTTTGGGGGTGACATTTATCTGCGGACCACCAAACTTTTATTGTGGACCACCAGTGGTCCCTGGCCTACTGGTTGGCAACCACTGTGCTAGGCTATATTGCCAATAGCCTCCTTCATTCATTTGTTCCTGAAGGTAAAATATGGGATTGAGTCAAAAGCCCCTTTTTCAGGGAAAGTAAAACTGTCAACTCACCCATAAAACACTTACAAGGTCATGGAATGCTGATAAGCTTGGAAAAGACACTGAGAAGACAACAGAGCTCTGGGAAACAAAACCAAAGTGACTCCCTAGAAAGAAACTATGTCGTGAAATATTGTCTCTTTGTTCTTTCAAAACTTCAGTCTTTGTAGTCCTGCCTCATTATACTTATCGCTTCACTGATCCCACTAGGTACATTGTATGCTGCATGCAATCAAATACATACATACATACATACATACATACATACATACATACATACATACATACATACATGTTTTATTTGCAGTTTTTCCTTTAACAACCAGCATTTTTTGTGGAAAGTACAATGACTGGGTTAACATATTTTTCACACAGTGCTCACAGTAATAATAAAATTACATAGAAAAATTTTATCTTCCAACTTCTGATCTTAATGTGCTCATTATAATTATATATTATTTTATATATCAATATATATTCTACTATTTTCCCAATTTATACTTTTTATTTTCTCCATTTGTTGGGGTTCTTCTACATTTACTTCATTTTTAAACAATACTATTCTCTCTTTATGATTTTTTTATCACTTCCTCCAAAATATATATAAACATCAATAACATTTCTTCATACCGTATACTTATTAACCCCTATTAAGTCACTAATATTTTAATATTATAGGTATCACTTAGTATTCCACATTTTCAATATCTCAATTTTCTATAAACACCAATAAAACCAGTTATCAATGAGATTTAATCAATCCCAAAATTATAGCTCTAAATCCCCTGAATTTATAGTCCTTGAAAATTATATTTTCCAATATGTTTTTTTGCATCCTGTTAATCATAATATATTTAGATGTACCTAGCCCTAATCTACCACCTCCTAATCTTAAAATATTTATGGTTATAATAAATTCTATTATATTTATCTATTTATCCAATTTAAACTTTCCACTTATTTCTATTGGTTTTCAATATAATTACTATTGCAATCAAATAGTTATTGTGCTACCAAAATACTGTAATTTGAATAAATACATAAAGAGGGTTCATACATATAACTGTTTTTGCCTCCAGCACTGACTATAAACAGTGCAACAAATGCAGTCTCCAGTTCAAACACAAACCTGGGAAAACTCTTCTATACCCTTCTAACACTAGTTTGTACTGTACTTGTTTTGCTGTGAGAATTTTCTGTATAATTTGAAAAGATATTGGATAAGAGATCTCTCTCTGTCTACACAGCTAATATTAAAAGGGACAGAGTGCCATCCCAAGTCCCCTAATCTTCTACAATTTCCACCTATCTTGCCTAGAAATCACTACTCCCTTGAAGGCAGGGCATGGGAAGGAACATTCATGCAATGTCTTCTGAATCATGCCTCCAAAATTCCCTTTCCCAGTTCTGTTCTTCCATAACAGGATAAAGCAGCTTAGGTGAAGATGCTTAGGTGACACAGTGGACATCTAGTTTATTTATCCAGATGTCAGCCCTGGAGCCATCTTCAATGGGAGCCTTCAGGGCTGCCACAGCAGTAGCTGGGCAAGTTGTGGAAATGGGAGTGTGGGGTGTGTAATCATAACAACATTCTTTCTCCTGGGAGTCAAAGAAGGCTTGCCGGCACCTGGGGGAAGTGTGATTGGAAGTTAACTGGAGTTGAGACAGTGACTGGATTGGACCATGTGATGCACATGTGAATGGAGGGGAAGGAACTTTGGCTTTACTTTGGGGTGGGGAAAAGACAGGGCTTTCAGGGTTCCTCCCCATGTACCAATATAACATCTCTAATAAATTGATACTTTGAGGAAGATGCCTACCTTGGAGTATTGATTCTCTTGGGGGTGTTACTTGGAACCCTGACATTAGCCTGAATCCAAAAGCCCAGCATTTCCCCCATTCCAAAGTAAAGCCAAAGTTCCTTCCCCTCCATTCACATGTTCTAGGTTTACGTAAGGCACTGAACCAAATTATACTGGCTGAGTTCAACCAATCACTGTACAGTAGCTACCAGTCACACACATATTGAAGATCTATCCTAGGCAAAGGAAGAACAAAAGGGGTGGTTTTTTAAAAATATATTGGGCCTCTCTCTGGTTTTGTCTTCAGACTCAGATTTTCTGTCTTCTTCTTCTCCATCATTGCTATTCAGGAAATTTGTTTGAAATAAGCCAATCATTGGACATTCAATTTATGGTGTTTCCAAAATGGAAATAAGCACCCCTGCAAATATTATATGTAAAAGAAGAACGAAGTGTCACACTTACTTATTAAAGAGAAGAGGAAGGGGACGAGTAACTTATCTCCCTTTCATTTGGAAATGAAAAGATTCTACCCAGGTGTAAATTTACTGCAGCTTATAATCAAAACTTCAGTGGCATGATTCATCTTCCTTCCCTTACAATAGATAGCGAGTGTCTGATTAATACTTATATCATGCCATTTCAGTGGAGAAACCAGAACATCTCAGACTTGGCTTAATATTTTTTTTCTTATATGTTTTTATTGATGTTGCTTAATAGGCACATACCATTTCCTCCTAACTTGAATAGTGAAAGCATCGTTGAGAGAGAGAGAGCATCGTTGACTGTTTCAGCTGCAGGTTAAATCTTCATGCTCTAGTAGCCAGTAAAGTGAAAGCCCTCTCCTGGAAAAGGTTTGGCTTTAGTAGCGCAATCCTATGTAGATCTACTCTCCCAGTGGTTGTTTCCTAGCACTTTTTAATAGGATTATAACGATGATCACCTGAAATTATATTGTTAATTAACAGCGGACGATTCATATGAGGAAACCGTCGTCTTCCAAGGCTGTTGGATTCCAATTCCCATCACTCCTAGACAAGAGCGTCTAAGGAAAATGTAATTGAACCGAGTACCGACGGAGCACAGAAATACACGCAGCCAAGCCTTACGCTCCATTCATTCGCATAAACCCACGTGTCCCTCGAGGTTCTCAGGGTGTGAGATCAATAAATCAATAAAACCTGAAAGCTACGGGGGACGCTCACAAATGCGACCGACTGGTGCGATCATAGACTTACTGCAGTCTCAGAATCGTGTTATAGTTTTGCTTTCTGTCTCGAATCTAAGCTAGCCTCGGTTCCACTTCTAACCTGCAGTGTCAAATAATGGGCTCCACTTCGAGACGCCATTGGCACCTCTGGTTATATGCTGAAAACTCTGCGCGTTATCAGGATAACTTTTATATATGTGGGTGTGTATTCAACCATATTAAGGCGAATTAAAAGCACTCAAATATTACTTCCGTCGATTTCACAGGAAATTATACTAACTAATCATTATTAAAATAAAATGGGGGATTTCTTTTTCAGCCACCGTTTCGTACCTCAAGCAACAAGGTCCATTTTTACACGCAGAATGGGGCACTCTGAAGCGTGACATTGCGCAACACCGCTGCTTCCGCGCGGAGAGGGGCGGGGTAGATACCCCATCTCTATGGTGACGCGCACGGGTAGAGCGTAAATGGAAGGTTCGAATTGTCACGTCATATCCGTAGACTGACGCAGCTGCGGGTCAGAGGCGGCGGCAAAATGGCGGCACCAGACGAGCGGGAGTTGTCGGCGGAGCAAACTGAGAAGCTGCTTCAGTTCCAGGTGCTGGCCCCGGGGCACGGCGGGTGGGCGGACCTGGGTGAACGGGAGGAGGCCGACGACCCCTGCTAGAGCCCTATTTCATTCGTCCCTCGGGGGTTTCTAGCGTGCAGGGAAAGGCGGGAGCAACTTGGCCATTCACTGCTGCTGGCCGTGGGATGGCAGCGGGGCCATGTGCCGCGGGGACGGCTGTGTAGGATGTAGTGCTTGGGAAAAGGGCAGTTCCCCCCACCCGAGACTTAGGGGAGCCCCGTGAAGGCTTCTCTCTTGTGTGTGCGGTTTTTTCAGGAAGCTCTGCGTAAAACGAATGGCTTTTTTTCTTTCAAGGGGAATTACGGGGTTGGTGGGGAGAGAATCTGTAATGTAAAGTCTGAGCTTACTTGAAATGTACGTATTTATATATTGCCTTCGAAATTCATTAGTAGAAGCAACCATCGCACGGTAGGCTGATGAAGGACAACAGGAAATGAGTCAGTTTCCAATCCATTCCATGGAGCCCAGTATTATGAATATTTATTTTAGAATAAGATGTAGTGAGTTAAATGGATTATTAGTTAACCAAATGTACAGATGTGTAGCAGCATTCCTATGTTCTATCTCGTTGGAGGATACTGAGCTATATGCTGCTCCCAGAAATCATTGTTTACTTACTTGAAAGAGTAAGTAAAGAGCATAAGATGTTATGTTTACTAACTGCCATAAGAATATTAGGGAGGATATCACCCTGGACAGTTTTGGCAACAACTTGTAGAAAAGTTGGCAACTCTTGCAATAAAACTAATACATTCTAATAAAACTAATTAGAATTCCTAATTAGTTTTAATTGATGGCATATATCTATTAGCTACATAAGCTAAACTATTGATATTCCTACAAAGTCACACTTTTATAATTAAGTATGTCATTTACATGTATTACAATTTATGACTGCTTTATATTTTGCTTTTATAATAAATGCAGGAAAGCCAATTAAATCTGCTACTGCCTCCTTCAGTTCCTTATGTCTTTTCACAGCAATTTCCAACACCACTACAGTGAGAACAGGGTTGTTTTTTCCCCTGTATATGAAACTTTTGTTCTATTATCCTTGGTTTTTAAAAGAGAAGGAAGTGTAACATGGAATATTTACAATTGAAAACTTAAAAGAAAATTGATATGACTTTAAAAATCAACCCACCATTGTGAGGGATTTGGATAGTTCTTATGGGACATAGTGTTTATTCCAAGCCCTGCCATTTCAATTGCCTTGGGAGTACTTCCACATTGATCCATAATGGAAGAAACTGACAGTTACCCATCCCTTGTTATTCCATAATACCACTGATTATATATAGATCCAGTTTCAACCTCAGCTGTTCCTTTCCTCCCCTAACATTTTTAAGTATTCAGCCTGTTGGATTATATATAATTAAAAAAACCTCTATATTATTTTGTAACCAGTAGTTATGCATAGTAATTTGTTTAATAGAAGTGGTGCCTTAAAATGGATTTGAGGCATTCAGATGTCTGGTCTTCTTTCCTTATTGATTTCTATTACACTTCAATGTTAAACAGAACAGAAATTAAGTTTTGCATAATTATGTACATCAGAATGGTTTCCCACTTTGGTGTCAGTTGAGGCTACAGTTCTGAGAATGCCTAGCCGGTATTGCTTTCATCCATATTTTTGGAAGTATCAGATATAATACATCTGGATAGTGAACAATGAGGAAAGCTAAATACTTATGTCCAGATTTTGATTCAGTTATATCAAATAGAGGCTGCACAATCACTGCTATAAATCATACCTATTACTGGTAATGTTCCAAAGTGATAGAATTGTTTCTTCCCTATGCATTTTAGGTAGCCATAATTTTATTTGCTACTGTTACACTGTCCTGGTTGCTTAAAGTGCTGCAGGCAGAGTTGATACAACCATGCATGCTAGGTTCTTATGGTTATTTTGACAAGAAATTTGATGGTAAGTTGATTTTTTTGTTTGTTGTATCTATTGAAGAGAACATTGTGCTTTTTAAAAAATCTTCTGGTACCCTGCTAAAAATTAGAAAGAACCAGGTAGCATCTTTTCAGACTAATATATTTTAATAATAGACATAATCTTTCATGCCAAACCAATCTGGGTTGGTCACCGGGACCAATCCATAGCATTTCATGAACCACAGCTGTAGTAGCTGAGCTGTAATTCACAAAATATGCCTTTTATTAATGTGTTTAATTAATTTGAAAAGGAACTGCCAAATGTATTTTTATTTTTGGCTACTGCAGATGAACATATCTCTCCTTCCCTGATATTTTAGTAAACTCAGGTTATTTTTAGTTAAGTTGAAATTTTTCCTTCTCTAAGATAGATTTTACTCATAATCTTTTATCATCATATCATCTATAACTTAAACTGGACTGCCAAAATCAATTATACTCTATTTTCTGACCTTCATATTTATTATTTTCTATAGAAAATAATTTACAGTATGCATACTATTTTTCAAAGTAAAATGTTTTAAAAATAAAGGGAGAATATTGTCAGGCACAAAGAACAACACAATTGCTCAGGGTATTTTCTTTAGAGCTGTTTGCCCATAGGGAAACATTTTAGCATACTAAAGCACACTGCATAACTATCCTATCAAATAAATCTTGTGAAGGATTAATTTTGTGGAGATTCTCAATCATCCAGGTCCCAACTATGAGGGAACTAAACTTTCTTGGTTTTTTTCCTTGAGAGTTCTTTCCCTTGAAAATGACACCACTTGTCTCCTGTCTGCAATACAGTTTTCTCAGCAGTTCCAAGAGGGTGCACAACCCATTTGCACTTCGATTCAGGTGACCTTGAGAATACAGATACACCCCTAAGTGACCTCAAGCAGAAGCCTCAGAAAACTAACCACCAACCTTCAGTGTTAACAATTAGATAATTGCAAAGAATATAAAAGAGTTGTGAAGATTTAGGGAGGATCCCATCTGGGCCTCTTTCTGTATACCAAGGACGCAAGACTGATTTCCTTCTTATTTCCTTGTGAGAGATTTACCCTCCCTCTAGATTCAGTACAAATAGAAATCAAATAAATAAGCTTCAGCACAGTGACTTATTTAATTCTGTATCATCACATGACACATTTACTGTTAGTTACATAAAATACAGGTATAAGAATCTAAAGGGTGAAGGCTAATGGCAGATTTTTTTTGTATATGTGAAGACACTAGTAATAGTATTCAGGAAATAAAAATATACAGGATTCTCAAGGTATTATTTTAAAAAGCCCACATTTGAGGGCAATTGCAGTTTTGCCCTTTTATATTTTTGGTGGGGATGAAAAGGAGCTAATAGGTAAAATAGATACAGCAACGTCACAGTTGTATAATCTGCTTTGTTCCTTATTACTATAAAAAAAGTGCTACCTGGTGATATGATCTAAAGGTGGTCTGGAAGGACTCAAAAGGGGGGTTGACAGAAGATGCAGGACTAAACTAGAGCTTATGCTTATATTTGGACAGGTTTATTAAATATTTTCCCAAAAAAAGATTAGCTGTTAAGTTGGGGTGGGGAAGAAAAAGAAAAACTGTAGCCATTTTATTAGCCAGAATATTTATGGTTGTTTTTTCCAACCTGTGATAGATGCCAGCTTTCATCATATACCAACATGTCCAAATGGCAAGCAGCAAATTGGAGTAGACACAGTATAAGATGTACAGTTTCTGCAGTTGTAATAAGTATTGAGAAACTGACCATATTAAAACACATATTTGAGAGACAGTCTGATCCAACTGAACAGTTTAAAATGTGTTTGGATCTTTTTTAAAATTATAAAAATGTTAACAGGTTTGATAGTATGCTTGGATTTTAGTAAAATTGGGTTTAATAGAGACATAAAAAGTTCATCCTTTCTTCTTTTTGTGCTAAACTTTTTGTTCTCTACTGTAGAAACTAATAACGTTATGGTACAGTAGTAGCACACAACTGTATTACTACACTGCTCAAAAAAATAAAGGGAACACAAAAATAAGACATCCTAGATCTGAATGAATGAAATATTCTAATTAAATACTTTGTTCATTACATAGTTGAATGTGCTGACAACAAAATCACACAAA
>JANHFN010007599.1:19132-31046 GCA_032468175.1 Toxicocalamus goodenoughensis | reverse complement strand
ATTGCTTAACACATTGTAAGCCGCCCTGAGTCTTTGGAGAAGGGCGGCATATAAATAAAATAATAATAAATAAAATAATAAATTTGGGAGGGGGGGGGAAGCTTCTGTGTTATGCACAGTCAATTCTTCATGAGCAGTAATTACAAGTCACACCTTGAATTAGCCCATGAATCTATGATATGCTTATAGTTTGCTCCTTTGAAAGATCTGTATATTGTAAAAAAAGGCGCACATATTTTTTATTATTAATTTTTATTTGTTTCCAGTTGTTTCTTTTTTCTATTCTGGAATTCCTTGTAAGCCCCTCCCTATTCTTCTAGTACAGGGGTGTCAAACTCAAGGCCCGGGAGCCAGATCCAACCCAGGGGGTGCTTAGATCTGGCCTGGCCCTGGAAACAGTGAATGATCCACCCGCGGCCCTCCTGAGCTCTGTTTTCGCTGGCAGAGGGTTTCAGGAGAACCTGAAAACAGAGCTCATTTTCACTGGCAAAAAGCTCAGGCCACCACAGGCACCCCTGACATAAGTGACGTTGAGCTGGACACACCCACTCTGGCCATGCTCCCTCCTGCCTGCTGCAGGTCAAACACAACCCTGATGTTACCCTCAATGAAATCGAGTTTGGCACTCCTGTTCTAGAAGATTCTTCCTGGTTTTCTTGGGTTCCTCATTCCAGGCCAATGTTCCTCAGTCTAATGTCCCTCCAGACGCATTAAATCCCAGCTCCAAGAATTTCCTAACCTAAACCTAATTTGCTTGCGGGCTATGGTGATTGAGATTACAGAGGTTGTTAAACATCTGGATGATATCATCCTGGAGAAAGCTGTTCTGATTTTTTTTTTCTGTTTAAAAAGTTGCCAAGCACATTAATTTCAGCAAAAGAATCAAGATTTTTATGAATCAAATAAGCATGGATTAAAATTGTTTAAATTTAATATAAGTATAATAATTTATATAACATTGTATTATATAAAATCATCAAGTGCAATAATTTGTATAATTTAATGTAAGCATTGTTTTTCATTTCAGTATTAATTGGAAAAGGTTTCATTTTAAAACTTTGTCAGCTATTTTCCTGTGTTACTGTAATGAAGTTTTTCCCCTCGGCACTTTCTTATCTTATAAAAGAAGTGGCATGTTTTTTTTCCCAAGACGTTTAATATTCATCCATGCTAAACTTCCTTAGAAACAAACCTCCCTCCCCCACTTTATACAGGAAAATCTGGTTAATGAAGCTTATTTTCCTCTGTACAAGGCTAGTGGGACACAGGCTCATGAACAGATGAACATTCAATGTTATCCGTATTTACCTGCTTGTCTGGGCCTTCAGTGTTGTGTATGACAAACAAGAGCTGTTGACAAAAGTCTGAACCTCGGCATTATCAGAATACTAACATTATTACAGATAAACTAGCAATGCATGGCATTGATTTGAAAACCAAGGTTTTGTACAGAACGAAATGGCTTTGTCAAAAATCAATAGCGCCACTGCAATTACCATGAACATTACTTCAAAGATATTAAGAGTCCTAAATCAAATGCATCAGCTGGAGAATGATGATGACGACTGTATGCACAAACAGGAAGCGGTGCTGTTATCATCTTCAGCAAACAAGGTGTATGCAGTTTCCAAAAACAATATTGTGTTTTTCTACTGGCACATACATTTTTCATTCTGCAAAGAAAATTCATTAGAATCAATAGGAACTCAACTTATGGTAATCATGTTTATCATACCTTGGCTACAAAAATCTGGATAATCAGTAGATAGCTACTGTTTTCTGCATTTCTACAATTGTGGTATAAATAGTATGGAAAATGGGTTTGGTACCTGTTGTCTGAACTAATCAGATGTTGTAATCAGGGGGAAAAACCCCCTCAAATGTTGGCTACTTTTAGAAGTTTTTGTATACACATCTAAACCAGAACAATCCCATATCCTGATTCTGCAGTCCTTCTGGCCAAGGACCATTACGGTCTGGTCTGTTGGGAACTGGGCCACATGTGTTTGTGTGGCCTGGTTCCCAACAGGCCATGGACCAGTACAGGGAACCGTGTGTGGGAATTAGGCCACACAAATGGGTAAATGCGCAAAGCTCCAGTTGCACAAATGTGGGATTAGGTTGCAAGTCCCCTCTCCTCACCACCCCCCACCACTCCTGCCAGTCCACGAAGCTAGAAAGGTTTGACACCATGATCTAAGGAGTTATCTATTAGGGGGTTGGACTAGAAGACTTCCAAGACCCCTTCCAACTCTATTATTCTATGTTCTGATTCTATTTCACAGCCCAAGGAATTCTTTTATAGGCCTTCCAAAATGTTCAGTCTCTTTCCAGGCTTGCAAACCCCATGCTATTCCATTACATAACATCCTAGTGTTTTCCAGGAAGCGAAGTTGCTTGGATTGTCAGTGAATTTGACTCGCCCACTGTTGGCATATGGACCAACTGGTGGATAGCAGATTGCTCTGTGCAACAGAAAGTGTGCTTAGGGAGGAAAACACTGAAGTTAGGAGTAGGAGTTAGGAGGATAATTTTTTTAAAGAAAGTATCTTCCAGGCTAATGTGTGTGGAAAAAGACCAGGGGTGGGTTTCTACCTGTTCTGTCTACCTCTGTAGAACCAGTAGCTCTGAAGAGCAGCAGACATAGAACTGGTTCTATGTCTGCTGATGTTTTTGCCCACACGCCCACCCGGGCTCTTACCTGATCTTTATTTCCTGCTTTTTCAACTTCAGCTGCTGAACAAGGCACAGCTGCAGTTAAAAAAGCAGGAAAAGAGGGCTGTTATAAAGGCTGCTTCTCTGCACGCAGTGTGCTGATGACGATTTACAGGTGCACAGCTCCCAGCTTGCAGGGAAGCTTGTAAATCCCGAACCGGTAGTTAACCCTGTTATATCCCACCCCTGTACTGGACATGACATGTGTAACCTAATCCCATCAAGAAAAAAAGTTGCTAATCAACTTTAGATGTTTATGAAGATTGTCAACCATCTAGGTCACGGTTGTCCCAAAGGTGCTTTTTCAAAAGGCAATTGGACTTTGTTTTTCCTTGAAGGTGCTTCTTGTTCATCTTTTGAAAAAAGCACATGTTCACCCTACAGTGAACAGGAGTTGGTGGGATTCAATTTTTTTTACTACCTGTTCTGTGGGCGTGGCTTGGTGGGAGTGGCAGGGGAAGGATAGTGTAAAGGCTCCAGAAAGAGATGGTATTTGCTGGTTCTCTGAACTACTCAAAATTTCCACTACCGGTTCTCCAGAACTGATCATAACCTGCTGAATACCACCTCTGGTGAACAGTTAGCTTAACCCTAACCTCCAATTCTACATGGATTTAAACCAGAGGTGGTATTCAGCAGGTTCTGACCAGTTCTGGAGAACTGGTAGCGGAAATTTTGATTAGTTCGGAGAACCAGCAAAATACCACCTATGACGGGAGATTTTACAGTATCCTTCCCCTGCCACGCCCACCAAACCACACCCACGGGACCGGCAGTAAAATTTTTTGAATCCCACCACTGATTTAAATCAATATTCACAAAAAAGAATGATTTTAGTTAGTATTGATGCAACAGAACCCAAGGTTTCACTGTATTTTGGAAGCAAACCCAATTTTGTACATAATAAAATAAATAAAAGCCTAGCTGTAATTCATAATTTCTTCCTTTAATTGACACATGGGAAGCTTAGGAGGCATAGTCCATTACAGGGATAATTCTCCAAGATGGGAAGGTAGGATCAGACACTTCTTAGCCTCCTCATCATTACATTCAATATCACCAGATTATATATGTTAACATTTCTTTTAAAGTGGAAGTTTTTTAAAAACAAATTCTTTGTCATGTAATGGAACAAGAACTGGTAGCAAAAATGTAGAAGAAAATATATACCAGAACTAGAAAAGCTGTGTCCCAGAAGATGCATCAGTCAGTTTTTAAAATATCGTGATTCAAAGAAGATAGTAGACCAAGATACAGTTTGTTATTTATTGATTCAGAAAGTTGCTTGGCTAAGCTAAGGTGATGCGTTAAATCTAGTGGGCATATCTCTTGCATGATTTTTGACCCAGACTAACACAGTTTTCTTCTGCTTGACACAATCTAGATGGGCTGGAATGGCAATTTCCTGCCCTAATCCAGGAGGCATTAGGTTGATGCAAGCTGGGCTAAAAAGATTTCTCTTTCAGTTGACATATGGGAAACAAAGGGATGTATTATAAGTCAGTCTTGAAAGCATCTGTCTGGCTGGAGCTGGCATCTATCTCATTGGCAAAAAGCATTGTAGGGTTTTAACCAAAGCAATGATTGCAAGAAAGACAAGGGAAGAGAAGGAAATTGAATACAAGACAAGAAGTAAGAGAGAAAAGAGTTCTCAACTGCAGCTTTCAGAAAAATTCTAAATGGCTCTGTGCCTAAGCTATCCATCCATCAGTCTGGCATCCTCAAGTAGATTGAAGCAAAATATTTTAGTACCATATTACAGTGATGAAGAACTTGTGAATGTTGCCTTTTACTATTGTCAGTGTAGTATAACTTAGCCCCATGGAAGAGTTCAGCACAATGTTGTCTCATCCTAGGATGAATTTGTTCATACAACTGAAACCTTTTGTGACTGACTGATTGATAATAACAATAGCACTTCGACTTATATACCACTTCACAGTGTTTTATAATCCTCTCTAAGCAGTTTTACAAGGAGACTATGGAATAATGTACAAGGCTATATTAAGTACATGGCTCTTAAGGCCATAGTGCAATACTTTAAAAAAAAGATAAGTTATCCAATAGTTCTAAGAACTATAGCAGATATATAGATGATCAGGCAATTGAATAAGCAAAATAGTTTAAGTGTGTAGGATTTTTTTCAATTACCCAAGGAAAACCGTCTAACTAAATCTTATTTCTTATTTTGTCCAACAAAGCTCAACAATGATTCTAATATTCTATTAGATTCTGGGAGGAAACTATATTGCATCAGCAATTTAAGTTGTTTGCAGATGAAACAGTAGCTCAGTGCCTTACTGGGGAACAAATAAGCTCCTTTTCCAGCTTCAATACCTATGAAAAAGTATGACTAATCTCCAAAGAACAGAAGCTGAAAACTGGCAAGTTACATGACTATAATAGCAATAACATTTAGACTTGTATACCACTTGACAGTGCTTTACAGCTCACTCTAAGCAGCTTTACAGCATATTGCCCCCAACAATCTGAATCCTCATTTTACTGACCTCAGAAGAAGTGAAGGCTGAGTCAACCTTGAGCTGGTGAGATTCAAACTGCCAAACTGCTGGCAATTGGCAGTCAGCAGAAGTAGCTTGAAATACTGCATTCTAACCACAGTGCCACCACAGGTCATAAACTATACATTTACAGGCTGTGCTGCGAACACCTGTTAAATCCTGGTCTAGACAAGTCAAAGAAACAAGGACAATACAGATTGGGAATGTAGAATTATAAGTGAGCTGATGTTCAGAATGTATTCATCTCCCTAAGAAAGTCCAAAATGCTATCCTGTAAAGACGTACCTACCTTAAATAGTCTGGTAGCATGTTTTCAATATTATTAAGCCACACAAGCTTTTGTGAATGACAGTGCACTTCATTAGGTGCTGTGGAGGGCCAACTTGATTTAAGATTTAAATTGGGTTGAGTTGGTAAAGAAGGGGAGGAGTAGGGTGGTTATGCAGATTCAGTGTGAGACATATTATAACAATTGAGGTGTAATGTGTTAAAACTGCATTGTGTATCTAAAATTTCTGAGGTAGCCCTGCATTTTTGAAATATGTAAGATCAGCAATTGAGCAATTATGCCAATAAATGTTCTTTTTTTTCAAAGCAGCTACTTTGATATCTAAAATCTCAGGAAACTGAAATGTTCTGTGATACTTAATATTATTTTCGAGTCATGATGCCAAATGTGTGTCATTACTTGCACAAAGTCAAATCCTTTTGCCCTCCTTTCTGGAAGATAATGACACATATAATGTTGGCAAAAGAGCATGTGAAAATTGCTCTACTATTTTGTGAATTGATTGGGACCTAAGAGTGTACTGTTGATGTAAATTTAGAGGCAAAGTAGACATCAGTTTGGCCTAGTGATTAAGGCACAAGGCTGGAAACCAGGAGACAATGAGTTCTTATCCTGCCTTAGGCATGATGCCAACAGGATGACCTTGGACCATTCATTCTCCCTCAGCCCAGCCCAACTCACAAGGTTGTTGCTGTAGGAGGAGGAAGGAGTATGAGGTATGTTTGACACCTTGAGTTATTTATAAAAATAATAAAGGTGAGATAAAAATAAATAAAAATAAAGCTGGGTTTGTGACAGGGCATGCCACTCATTTAAAGATAATTTTCTGTTATTTCTGATTGCTTGTGAAACTCTGCTTACACACTGATGATTGCTCATATGCAAGTATGGGTCAGACACCTGAGAACTAAAATGTCCTTGGTCAGTATGAATTGTAGCTTATTAATAATATGCTTGAGTGGCTTGAACTGTGAACTGTAGATGACAATATGTAATGGAATGCACAGGTAACCTTGAAGAAAGGGGACTTTCAGATTTGTCTTAATTTACAATAAAGTAGACTTATCTCATCGAGTCGTACTTTCTATCTAATTTACTCAGGAGGGCTGACATTAATCTTGCAAGTCCTTAAGTACAAACTTCCACTTCTCCACTTTTAACTGCTTGCTCCATTAGGGTGATTCCTTCTTTAGTTTCTTCCTTTGACAATTAAGTGACTATGGACTCCTGTCCCTTGTCTGATTGTTTCCTATCCCTTCTCTCCTTTCCTCAAGGTCACCTATGCACTTCATTATACAGCCAGGGGTGTTCTCTTGTTCTGTTACTGTGATCTATCTTTTAATAAATCCTCCCTGGGGATTGATTTGACTGTATTGATTTGTCTATTGATCTTACTAGGTGGATAATTCAGCATTCTCAATGTCTGGTTTAATTCCATCAGTTGAACATCTTTATCCAGTGGGTCAGAATAAATGCAGTATATGTTAGGTTATTTAGCATAGCACCTGGCTATAGGCAATAGGCTTTATGGTATGCAAACTGGTAGGAAACATGTAGGTGTGCAGGGAAATTTTTAGATTTTCTATTTAATGTGATGTTTATATATTTAGTTTCATTGTAAGTAGGCTAAGATTGATGGGAACTGGAAGTTTTGAGGTGAGATGGAATTTGAAAAGAGATTCTTTCCTATATACCCAAGTGAAGATGTTCACCCACACCACCCCAATTTAAACCTTACATCATTTTAACCATTTCATGCATCTGATGAAGTGAGCTGCAATGCATAAAAATTATCCCTTTTAATAGCAATGGCGATAGCACGTAGACTTATATACCGCTTCATAGTGCTTTACAGCACTCATTAAATGGTTTACAGAGTCAGCATATTGCCCCCAACAATCTGGGTCCTCAGGATGAAAGGCTGAGTCAACCTTGAGCCAGTGAGGATCGAACTGCTGGCAGTCAGCAGAATTAGCCTGCAATACTGCATTCTAACCAGGGCACCACCAGACTAAAATGTGTCAGTCTGAAAAAGTGCTACCAGATTCCTTCTGATTTTTGGCTAACCTATATTAATGCCACTCTCCCCTTACAATGTTTCTTATGAGAAGTTACCAGTCTTAAAAATCACTGGGTCTTCTCCAGAGCATGTTTTAATGTCCTCTCAACCCTCAGCGTTCCAAATATATAGAGGTGCCTGACAGAACATATGATTATACAATGCAAGTTTTATGTTGATATTCAGTTAAAGTTATTCTGGGCCCTAAGACCAAAAACGCTTGAGCAGCTGAATGAATTCAACATTTATTAATTTTTAACAGGTAGAAACCCAAAGGTAACATGTATGTTAGCTTCAGGAGGTTTGGAATAATGCATACACTTAGCAGAATTGTCTTACATATGGTTTATGGATATATGTATATGAACAATTTTCCAACTTGGTGTACCCTAGACGTGATGGACTATAGCTCATATTATTACCTTTGACACTGCCAAATGCTATTTCCATAATCCTCAGCAAGCATGAACAATGAATCAATTTGCTCCAAGAAACCCCTTTCCCCTCCGCACCCCCCATCCTATTTTGGCAAGCAGAAGCCACCTAGAGAGGGAGGGAACATCTTGAATCTGGAGTACTGTGAAGTAAGTAAGGGAGAGCAGAAGTTGGGTTTGTTCTCCTGAATCACAGATTGTTTTAAATTGAGAAATAAACAGATCCCAGACTCCACATATTAGCAATAAACATGGGAGACATTGCATGCCCTTTTGTAGTGTCTTTCTAAGTCAGCTAAGTTCAGGCTCTTCTAACTGCGATCTCAACAGCAGGATGCACAGCCATGCTCCTGAAAGATGGCCCTCTCTTCTTCTCATTGCAGCTCCCATGTCTCTTCCGATGCCAGGGATGTGGCATTTCCACTTGGCTCTGTCAGTTTGTAACTTAACGTGTAAGCGTTGCTTTCTGTTGGGTGTAATTAGGAAGCACGGTGCCTTTATAAACATTAGTCTAATGTCATTCATAATGTGGCAGGAGGTGGCCTGCCAACTGACCTATTTTGACTCGCTCATATTATAGACTCAAAAAATGGGAGCTTAGAAAAGATGACTGACTGTGACCTATCCCTATAGTTTCAGTATTTTGTCAGTTAACATCTTTCAGTAACAGCAACAATGGCAAATAGTCTGGCCTCTCATAGCTCCAGCTGGCTTCCCCCTCCCAGTCTTTTGCTATAAACAATTATTCTTATTAGGAAGATGAAATAGCTTTATCACACTATTTGTTTTCTCTTCTCCCTTGCTTTTCTTTAAATTATATACAGCAAGGGAAGCCCACTGAACCTGCAGTTCAGAAGCTTGATGAACCTTCCTTGCAAAGTTTTTCTTTATAGCTCTCCCATTTGTAGATATTTGGCACAATATGTCCAAATCAGCTGTACAGTGAAGGGAGAAAATAAAATAAAGTCATTGTTTTAGGCTGCAGAAAGTTGGGGCAATATGAATTGGGTATATTTTTTCCTCTGTAGAAATGCTGTCCTGGTCAGAAATGGAATGCCACAATATCCCTTACTACTGAACTGAGCTAAATTTCTTTACCAAAGAACAGAACTATTTTAGTAATGCCAGATTCAAGACCCGGTGCTCTGCGTAAACAGAATGTCTGCTCTATTCAGAGGTTAAATCCAGTTAAGTTATCATCTAAATTACTGCATTAGAAATCTCACCTGAACTGTATATCAGCTCTAGATCCAACTAATGTGAGGCTCATGTGGTTGAGAGCTAAGGGCTCAAGCAGCCCCTCCTTCTATTGACATTTTATACAAATTTTACAGTTTTCTGCACTGGGATTCTAATCATGTCTTCTAAATGAGTATTTTTATTACCCTTCTGGGTAAAAGCAGGAGGAGATGTAAACCAAAATGTTGATGTTAACCTTATAAGAAATCCTACGGAAAAAAAATCGGCTTCAGGAGGCCCATGTGGTTCAAATAGATGATTTATTTTGCTTATGAATATTTATTTAGCTGTACTTCTAAGCCATGTAATCTAGACAATTAAAGCATTAAAGTCCATAAAATCCCTGCGTGAAATAAGTAAGAAAAAAAGAAAACTGCTGGCATCCATTAAAAGCAACAACCTGTGAATGACATAGCCCCTAAAAATCTTTGTCTTCTGAACAGCAGAAGGGAATAGAGTTAATCTAAATTAAACCTGAGGCTGTGATGTACAAAATCACAATGTTGAATTGCATTTAAAAACATTTTCCCCCAGTTTTGATATTTAAATTTTTGTTTGGCTGCAGGAAATTTAAAAAAAATGAATTCAAAAACAGAAGGAAATATAGCCCCCAAGCAGATACTTCATGATGACTATATTTTTCTACTCTGGGTTTTGTAATTACCAGATTCATTTTTGATCAGCTATTTTCTGAGATTACTTGCAGTTTCTTGCAGCCATTGGCACTGCACTCTGAAGATTAGTCACCCAAACTCATTTGACATTATGATGACCCCAGTAAATGTATGGAATAGCCTCTCATATTATCTCCTCCCTAGCTGACAGGGTTTGAGAGAACTGGAGCATGCAGGGACATGCTGTGTATGCTCTGCAGATTGGTTTGTCTTGTCTCATTTCATTAGCTGCTCCCACGAGGGGTTCAGGTGAGTGGCTCTTTTCCTTGGTTTCTTTAGCTCCCTTTTAAATATAGGGATAAGGAGCCCTATGGAAACTCTTTATCCCTATGGAAGAGTTTCAGACAGATAATTTTCCTGCCTAGTGATGGGATTTCCAAAAACTGTCCCATCTTCTTGATTGAAACTCTTTTGATTTTGGATGTAGGTTTCTGTCCCTCTTGATATTTTCTTGAAAAGGAGGAGTTTTTACCCTCAATGAAAATGACTGACAAGAAGTGGGGGTTATAACAGTGGAAGAAGCAAAGGAGAGATTGTCAGTCATGAAGGTAAAACATAGAATAAAAGATAAATTAAACCTTTTTATTCCAGTTACAGATATATGGAAGCTTCCTCTACACATACTTTGAATGATATGAGGACAGAAACAGTGGCAACCAGTATTATCCTTCTTTGTGTGTTCTATATCTGAAGAAGAAAACAAAAATGGAAAGAACATTCATATTTCAGTTTAGTCTTGCCCAATGGATGCAAACCAATCTGTCTGGATAAGCTAGTTAAACATGAAAGCAAGTAATTTGGTAATGTGAGATGCTGATATTGTAATAAGCTATTGATATGCACTGTTTTTGAGTCGTAACTAAATTGGATTCACTTATTAAAGCAGAATTGATAGTCCAAAATTTCTTCCAGATAACCCTCAGTAGAGCAGTGCTAATACTCCTTGAAAGCATTTCGGCCTTGCCCTGTCCTCAAACAATTCCCAGCATCCTTCATCTTCAACCTTGCTATTTAGGGTTTGATTCACCACTATTGGGATGACCACAGGGCCCCACTAGTGCAGAGATGGTATTCAGCAGGTTCTGACCAGTTCTGGAGAACCAGTAGTGGAAATTTTGAGTAGTTTGGAGAACCGGCACATATCACCTCTCACTGGAGATTTTACAGTTTTCTTCCCCTGTCATGCCTACCAAGCCACACCCATGGAACCAGTAGTAAAAATTTTTGAATCCCACCACTGCACTAGTGGTATACATATTCTGATGCAGCCTTCAGTTTAACCATATTAAGTTCTCATTTTGGGTTGTCTTATCATGCTTGTGTCACTTGTTCCCTCTTTCTCTAAACATTTTGGACATTTGCTCAGCCTCTAAGCAGCAATAAAATTACGGAGCAGGGAAAATGTTCTGTATTTGATCATAGAGCCAGTATATAACAATTGTGGACACCAAATCCATCTTGAGCATTTTCTCCATTATTTCTTGGGAGGAAAAAATTGAATCTTTTCTTCACTAGGATTGAAATTAGTTCATAATGTTTATTTTCTCCGCCACATTTTTGCTTCCTGTGCTTTTTAAAACCCAAAGTCAGTGCATTGTGCTTTCTTAAATGAAGTTTTGTTTGTTTTATTGCCATTGGTTTTCTGAGGAATGTATCCTGTGGGATGTATTAGGCTGAAATGAACTACTGTTTTCAAGTGTTTGTTTCTTTAGGACAATGAAGCCACAATAGTCTTGCAACAGAAGTTACCTTTGCAATTCTCTAAGAATTCTTTTACAGGCCAATCCAGCTGCCTCACCCAGATAGTATTATCATCTTCCAGGTGTACACTTCATTTTTTTAAAATAAAGTTTTATTTGGGTTTTCACACACAAAGTACAAGTAAAACATTTTTTTTGAAAATAACATGGTCCTGGGTTGAACTTCTTTATACAGACACAAAACTCAATTTCATGCTCCTTTTTGTATTCTATTCCATATCT
>JANHFN010007599.1:8430-19032 GCA_032468175.1 Toxicocalamus goodenoughensis | reverse complement strand
GAATGATATCTTGCATGATGACTCTATACCTGAGGAGGGAATGAAGAGCTAGACATGTTACCTCCATCATCATTCCTCTCATCACTCTCTATGTGTAGAATCTAACTGTCTACAAAGGAATGTTTTCTTCAGGTTCTCTTCCAATTCCAAATTCTGGAAATCCATGATTATAATCTGAAGATAAACTGTGATAGAAAAAGTGATCTCTTTCCATCTGCAGAAGAGGCCAAGAATGATGGTGAGATGAAGCAGGTATACTGGTCCACATTTTCTCTGCTTGTGTTTAAAGATTAAGATGCTTCCACCTGCCACTGATGTCTTCTTCACTGTCTTTACTTCTGCTGACCTGAAATGGTGAACAAGGAGTTAAAATGTCTCACTCTATGCCAGCAATCTCCAATCTTTCTGGCTGGGTGGCCCAACTGGGGGAGGTGGGCGGGAGAGAAAGGATAGTTCCCTGTGAGTGGCAGGCAGGAGCTTCGTGCATGAGGGCAAATGCTATCGCTTGATGAGGGAACCTTCGTGCTTGAGGGCAATTGGCTACCACTGGTGCAAGGGGAGCTTTGCGTGTAAATGCAAATGGCCACTTCTCGCACGAGGGGAACTTCACCCGTGAGCACCAGTGACCACCACTTGCACAAGGCGAGCTTTGCATATGTGCACATGCTCACCTGCCGCTCGCGTGGCCCTGTTCCAAACAGGCCACAGCTTGGTAGTGGGCTATGGCTCAGCAGTTAGGGACCACTGCTCTATGCTGTCCAGGCCCTACAGCAACTGCCCTCCTCCACCCCTCATCAGAAAAGAGAAAGGAAGAAAAATAGAATACCTTAACAATTTGTATATCTCTGTGTCCTACACCAAAGGAAAGGGAAAAACTCTTGATCAGTTTCATATGTGCCTTTCTTTGGACTCCTCAGAGGGCCGGTGGATGTAGTGAGGCAAGTGTTTTTTCTAATGGGGAAAGAGAGTCACAACCAAACAAACTAAATAACCACCAATCCATCAAGTCAACCAAGTTGGACTTGAAAATGAATCAGATCAACACTATTGATGTCCTGGAAGTACAGATACCCTAGGGCTACTTTCAAATTGGCAGATTCCTTGCTGGATGTTACATGAAACAGGAATGGCTGAATAGGACTTATATCAGCCCTGCATCCATTAATGTCACTTAAGAATAAATGTAATAATATGTGAAAGAAGCTTGTGAGGCCAAAATGATAAATTTCATTAGATGCAATAAAAGAGAATATGTCTTCCTGAAGTGACAGTTCTGGCCCATCGTAAAATTAAACAGAACTACGCTTCTCCTGACTCTGATTTAATAAAAAAAGCTAACCTAGTCCAAAATGTAAACTGATGAATAAGATGAATAGCTAAAAGCACTGCAAACAATTTTTTTCTTAAAATTAGGATTCTTTGAATGGTAATTAATCACTTGCAATTATTATTGCAATTCATTTAACTTATAATTCTTAAAAACAAAGACTTATTGTTTGCTTTCCTTTTAAAAAAGTGTTATTGAGATACAGTGGCCAAAGATGAGTTTTCATAGACAAGAAGTATACACAAATGGTTAGGTGATTATCACATGTCATAGACTGCAGATTTCTTCAATGCAAGAACCGTCCAATGTGGCTTTAAGCCCCCTAGGTAGCCCGGGCATCAGACATATTTCTGAGAGTTGAAGTTCACATAGCTGGATGATGCCCAATCATCTACTTCAGGAGGGAGGTGTAACCTTAGAATAAAATAGAGCTGGAAGGGACCTTGGAGGTCTTCTAATCCAGCCCCCTGCTCAAGCAGGAGAACTTATACTATTTCAGATAAATGACTGTCTAGTCTCTTCTTAAAAACCTCAGAGACTAGACAGTCATTTATCTGAAATAGTATAGACCTCCAAGGTCCCTTCCAGCTCTATTTTATTCTAAGGTTACATCTCTCTTAGATGTACTAAGGTATTTGTCCCCTCAAAACCTTATGGAACAGTCAGATCTTGGCAGCTTTTAAAATGCAATGTATTTGTGCTGACTTGACCTGGAATGGAGCACTATTCCAAAGAGAAGGGCAGCTACAAAAAAGGCATCCTGCAGTCCACACCTAGATAGCCACCATTTCAGATTTATACAAATTGAAATTTGAAACCATGAAGATTTGAAATTTCAGTTTTCACCAAGTATACATACATTTCTGTTGACCTCCATCTGGATTTCATGGCAACTCCTCAAAAGCTAAACCTTAACAGGTTTATCTATTTTCAGAGAGACTGGAAGCTTTCATTTGACTTTAGCTTGACTCCAATTTGTCATAATATCTAACTTATCATATTATTCTCATTAGTAATCTGAAACATCTTCCAAATACTGAGATACAGTGTGATCTAGTGATTAGGTGGTGGATTAGAAGTAAAAAAATCCAGGTTTTCTTTTATCTTTGTTCAGAAGCTCCCTGATTGACTTTGGGCTAATCACTCTCTCTCAGTCCAACTTACCTCACAGTGTTACTAGTATGTGTATGAGAGAAACTCCTGAATGAATAACAAAATACAAATTTCATAAATAAACAAATCTAAAGATTTTAGCTCTCTCCATGTACTTCTATTGGGTATTTCCCCCCCCAAACATGCATCAGGAATCTACTTTCATATAACTTAAATTAATTTCATGTCACACATTTTAAGATGATAACCAAATTTTGATTTCTTGGGTATAATTCAAGGGTTCCCCACAATTGAGCCCAAAATTTATGTTGCAAAGTGAGAAATTTGTTAAGTTTTGCCCCATTTTACAACTTTTCTTGCCGCATTTGTTAAGTGAATCACTGCATTTGTTAAGTGAATCACTGCAGTAATCTGGTTGTTAAGTGAATCTGGCTTCCCCACTGACTTTGCCTGTCAGAAGGTCACAAACGGTGATCAGATGACCCTGCAACACTTCAACCATCATAAATATCAACCAATTACCAAGCATTCAGATGTAAATCACATTACCATGGCTGCAATGGTCATAAGTCACTTTCAGTGCTGTTGTAAGTCCGAATGGTCACTGAGTGAACTGTTGTAAGTCAAGGACTACCTGTAGTGTAAAAAAAAGTGATGGTGGTGTCCTTGACTACCAGATCCAATCCTTAGTCCTTGTTTACATTAAGATGGCATGTACGATGCATGTAGAAAAGGGAAAGGATTCTGGCTGAAATTACCATCTTGCCTTTTTTGATCACTCTGCAATTACCCCTGATTTGATGCCATGCAGGTTGAAGAGTTATAAAAGAACTTATGGAGGAATCCAAGAGGAACAAAACAGAAGATATCCATAAATGTCTATGTCCTGCCCTAGAAGATCAGAATTATGAGAATTATATGAGAGATTCTTGTAATAAGCATTTTCCCTAAAACTCCGTAATGGAGTTCTCACTTTCAGTTTGAGCCTGGAAAGGTGAAGATTGTTAAAGTTTGTTCAATAGCCCACCTAGTTATTTCTAGGAACTGACAATTCCTATCTTTTGGTATGTCTAATAAATAGATTGTTGTCAGCTTCTTCCTTTGAGTATGACTGCATTTTACGGATGCTTTGTGAGGCAACAAATATCATACAGACAATGGCCCTGTGCTAAAGGTAATTAAACAGAGAACAAATCTGACAATAGGTGGCACTGGAAAGCCTTTTATTGTACAGTGCTGCTAGTGATTTCCAAATCTGAAAGGTTCCTTCCAGAATACTAATCAAATTGAAAACCTCCATGGGAGCATTTGGACCAGAAAAGTTGTTGGAGATAAATGAGTTAAGGCCTGAACAGCTCCAAATCCTCCCTCCTCAGGCAATTATTTTTCTTGTTATAAACGAGCATGCATCATATTTAATGTGTAAGGAAATGTGTTGCTGTTTCTTATTCTAAATGAGTGGGTTTGTTATAAATCAAGATTATTGCAAGATGGGCAACATGGAGGGTTGGTCCCCCATGGCTTTTTGCCTGGTTGCAATAGCCCACTGTAGTTTGGATCTTTGGCAGAGAACTATTTCTTGGCAGAGAAAGACTTGGCTGAGTTGAATCTCAGAAGAGAAAAAGGGAAAAGTAAATGAAAGAGAGAAAGGAGGGCAATTCAAATAGAAGAAAGCGGATAAGAAAAAGCCAGATTGTAGAGGGAGTTACTAACTTTTTGTGTGCCATATGCCTTCCATAGTTAAGGAAGGCATAAAAGATTTCCATCCTTGGCTAGTTTGACTGCAGTTTTGATTGCTATTCTTATTGTAGCTATTCCCTTGGTGAAGAGATTTTTCTTTGAAATATATCAGGATTGAGACTTTGGAATAAACATATGAAATAGTCCCAATATGGTGTCTGTTATATAAAAGCATCTAAAACTTAGAATTACATTTAAAAATGTTTTTATCAAATTCAACTATAAACTGCCTGAAGTCGTGGGAAATGATGGCATGTAAAAATGTTTCAAATAAACAACAGCAGATCTATCTGAACTGAGACAAAATAGCAAAATGCCAGGTAATGTTTAGAGATGAACCCCATGCAGTAATAGAATCTCAGAGATGTTAGGGATCAGGCAGCCCATTTATCTGCTCATTGTAAGAATAAATTAGCCTCCACAGATGTCTGTCTAGCCTTTATGTAACTTAAAGGGAAGCCCGTCACTTCTCTAGATGATTGATCCTAATGTCAAATTGCTCCTATTTTTAGGAATGAATCTGGTTACTGGAAAGCCATGAATACTATGCTCTGTACTTACCTCAAGAGTAACATGGTGAATACCAATTAAATCTAGGCATTTATATGGATATGAGGAATGTTGAGTTGGTAAGAAATTTTAAGTACTGCAAAGATCCTCTGTTATAAGCCTGTAAATGGTAAGGTAACCTTCGCAGTTAGTAATCAACCTTCTTGAAAGGACCTCATGAAACAAGTCCCTGAGATAGCTTCCTAAGAGCCACAGAGACCTTCTCTGAATTTGGAAGGGAACCTCTGATCTTGGAGATGAAACAGACATCAGACTGCCCTTCTGAATCTTTACTACACTTCTGGGCAGAACTTTCTGACTGTAGAAAAGTTCCAAAGATGGCCAACAAAATGAACCTGAGGAATCATTCATTATAAAGGCTTTCAGGACCTTTAGATCAACACTATATTAAGAACAAATGCTAATTAAAATAATAAATCAGGAAAGATAATGAACCCTGCATCTTCTTATTACTGCCCATTGCTGACAGGGCATTTGGAATCAGCAAAGCACTCTATTGTCAGACACTCTTAGTAAAAATACATTATTTTAAAAAAAACACTTCAAGCTTTGAAAATAGCATCTTTTTCTACATCCTTACTACCTTTTCTGTTCTCTTTTAAAGGCTTTCAGTCATAATTTGTTTTTAATCTCAAACTAACCAGAAGATACCCATAGATTCTGGGAATACACGTGAGGAAAATTTGAAAAGGGGTAGCTTTTCTGTCCCCAATATAAATTATCCCAACATGAATGATAAAGAATGACAATATGAAATAGCACTTAAAGACATATGTTCACTAGTTGGGTACTTTTTCAGTGTTTTTAACTGAAATACACAAAGCACAATATTTTGTTAATGAAAACAATTATTTAGTTTAATGTACTTTACTGGATGTTTTGACCATGCGCAAGTGATTCTAGAGCAGGCGTATCATGTCAAACTGGTGGCCTGTGGGCCAGATGTGTCATGTGTAGGCCACGTCCACCCCAGCTCTGTGACGGGGGAAAACATCATGAAACATAACATGATGGCAACGTGATGCCGCAAGTTTGACACCCATGTTCTAGAAGGTCTAAATGAAAGAAATATTTCCATATGCATTGTTCTTACTTCAGAAAAATAAAAAATAGAAAGAGCGTATATTTTCATGAATATGTAAATTTAAGCAATGGTTCTTCTTCCTCCTTGCTTTACCCAAACCCATCCTTCTTTTCCCATCTTATTCCTTTCGTATTCCTGGTTTTCAAAATCTCTGTTACTTGAACTATATTTGACATGCAAGACATTTATGCCCTTTGTAGATTAGGTCACAGAAAAAGATAGTCTGCAAAGTTGATAGCATTAAAAATTAATTATCAGGAATGTTCTAATAGTATGTTAGAGAATAGAGCCCAGGATTAATTTAATATTGGGGAGAGAAAATTCTTCAGTCTGCAATGAAACCAGTATTTCCTCCCTCTACCCATGCATTTCTTCTTGGTTAGGAATGATCTTAACAAAATGGTAGGATGTAGATGAAAGATTCCATCCCTCCCTACACACAGTTTGGATATTGAGAAATTCCTTTCATCTTCTTCCACATGTGTGACATGGCAGAGTCAACTGTTTTTATATGAAACGTCATTCGACAGTGAAACGCAAGAACTTCCAATCCATCTTTGCTTCATCATTCACATATGTTCAATGCCATGGAAAACCTGCTGGCTTAAGGGAAGACAGTAGAGATAACATTATGGGGTGCAGAGTGCTGCTCTATGTTCTGTCCACTTCCTGTTGACTGCTCGAACACTGGGATCCACACGTTCCTCTTGGGTAGAACTTTGGCCAACCAAAGGCTTTGACAGATGGGCAGGATAGCAGAAGATGAGATATCACATGATGGACTCTGATTCTTAGAAGGGAGAAACAAAACCCAGTTACAGATATATGACTGAAGGTAATTCTCCATAATTTTCCAATTTTGTTTTAATGGTCCCATTTTCAGAGTCTCTTCCTAGACCATATATTTATTAATAAGAGGTGTGATACAGGCATTCTGAACTATAATTTAGCACCTCTTTACACCTTTAATTCTGTTTTATCACCCTTATACTTTATATACGCTAATGAGACCCACGTTAACATCCAGGTATTAATTTTTCCCATTTAGACCTTCATACCCAGAAATATTATTTTCATCCTGGCTTATGTATAGGATAGAGAGTCACCTCCTGGGAATTTATTTATGACCCCTGATATCTTCTCACTTTCTGTCTTTATGGGATGATATTACAGTATTGTTGTCATCAACACTATCATTACCGCCAACCAATTATTTATACTATATATAGTAGATTTGTTTTAATCTAATATAATTTTGTGATTTGGTAGGAATTGACATTAAATTTATCAATTTAATTAACAAATGAACTGAAAGAAATGCCAATGTATTTTTTTTTGCCCTATGCCTGTCACTTTCTATATTTTTGGTGACATGAGACTTCCGCTATATTGCTAAAAGCTATGTAAATGTGATGAATGAATGAATGAATAGCTCTCTATCTTATATAAGTTCCATGCTATGAGGCTGCCTGAATTGCTTTCAAATATCACTTTTTGAATGCTCTGTTAAATAAGTAAAGGGTTAATCATAATTTAATAAAGCATTTCATTTGCAAACTTTCTCAAGTGAAGCAGAATTTATAGAACTTTCTAATCAGAGTTAGAACAGAAAACAGTTCCCTCTAGGATGATCAATTTCATATATCTC
The DNA here is from genome assembly GCA_032468175.1 of Toxicocalamus goodenoughensis. Taxonomy (NCBI): domain Eukaryota; kingdom Metazoa; phylum Chordata; class Lepidosauria; order Squamata; family Elapidae; genus Toxicocalamus; species Toxicocalamus goodenoughensis. Next base: position 11,550 of record JANHFN010007599.1, on the reverse strand, counting down.
TATCTATGGGACCAGGAATATCGAGTAGTGGTGTCCCTACACAAACAGCTTTAACATTTGTGACAAAAACCTTGTATAAGAAAGAGGAATAGCTTATGAAAAATGGAACTATTCCACAGATGCTGTGCACCAATTGTGATTTGTAGCAAATCTTAAAAAAAAACAAATCGTAAAGGAAATGAAACCACAAGAACAAAAAATGGAAAAATAAAAATTCATTTTTTAAAGTTCAAATTTGAAACTACTCTTTGTTATGGATGGCCCATTAAAAATAAATAAATATAAACAGATTCCATCTCTGCCTCAGGGAACTTACTCAGAATACACAGAAGAATAAAAAAATCCCGATGACCATTATCCATTTTTAAAGATGGATTATTTGCAAAAGTTTCACACCACTCAAGTGGGTTTATTGCCTGCTTTGAGACACGAAAGGAAACAACTAAATCAATCTGATAAAATAGTTCAGTCTGTAGCTAAGCCATATATTAGCTGTTTTATTGTTTGCAAAAAAAATTATTTAAAGACTTCTTTAAATGAAAACTTATTTCACTGAAATTTCATGTTCTCACAAAATACTTTTCTTCCTTTGTACCCACTTTTTAAGGAGATCATTGAGGGCAAAAATGTTCTTTCACTTAAAAGCAACATGAAATAATTTCCAGCAGTTGATCTCTGGCACAGATTTTGCAATCAATTTCAATTTTATGCCTTAGAAATTTTCAAAAACCACAGAGCAGAGGAGAGCTTTTTATTGAAATGAATCATAAATATGTATCTTTAGTTGAGTTTTAAGTAACACTTTCTTTCTGGGTAGTATGCACCAGATATACTGAAAAAAATTATATCTGTATTCTCTGAATGTTTCAAAAGTATTCAAGCATGCTCACTTCTATATTTTTGCTTAGGAGATACTTGCACATGTGATTTTAACATCTTTATAAGGTACCTGTGCATATTACTTCCATGATTTGCACAGACCACATGTTGGAAACTATATAGTTGCGCTGATTCACATTGATATATTTTACCATAAGTCTTGCTTCTTCATAATTTGGTGATCCCCCTTGCCATGCTGCCTCTAAATGTCTCTAACAGATACTCTGAGATTAGTTGGAGAACCCTGCTTATATTTCCAATAGTAAGTTTGGCTCACAGTGTGGTAGTCAACAGTAGGATCTTCTCATCACTTATGGAAATTTCTCCCTAAGACTGTTTGCCTGACTCCTTACTGTCTTCTTTCAGGAAAAGAACTGGAGACCTGTCAACTTGTTGATGAGATGAAAATAACTATTCCAGGCGCAGGCAGACTTTAAGTTTTCCTACTACTTATTTCATTTTTCTCTGCTTAAAATGAATTCAATTTTAACATTTCTATTCATTGTTTTGAAGCATGCTGGTTTAATTTCAGACCCTTCCTCCCCTTTCTGGGTAAACTGCTGTAGCTCCTTTGGGAAATATGTCAGTAAGCCTTAACAGTCTATCGCTGCCTTTATTAATTCGTCAATATGACCCATTAAACATGACCGATCATGCTAATGACAGAACTCTTTCCATCTTCAGAATGAGAAGCCCTTCCCTACTAAAACCAATTTAAGACGTGCTTATTCACTATAGGACTTTATATCTGAGCCTCCTTCCCAGCTTTTGTGGTATGTCACTGTTTTTTGATAGCAGATACAGTGTCTCTGATATTTTTTCCTTCTGTTCAGTCATATCTCATTCTCTGAGATTACTCTGGGCAAGTTTTCTTGGCAAGGTTTTTCAGAAGTGGTTTGCCATTGCTTCCTTCCTAGGTCTGAGAGAGAGTGACTGGATCAAGGTCACCCACCTGGCTTCATACCTATATCTCTTATGCCTATATAATAGAAATATATCACATGAAATACTCAGCTAATGTTGAAACCGATACAGGAACAAAACAGTCAAACTATCCTTGTGCTGTTGAAGGGATTTCCCTGATGTGAAACCGAATGTGTCAATACTTTTTCTCTTCAGGCAAATGGCTTGAATCAAAGTCAAAATTGAGGGCTATCGAAAGCTGGATGTAAACTAGACTCTTGAGAAATTTCTTTTGAACCTTGGACCTTTTGAAATGAGAAGGATATTTCCCAAAATAAAGCTAATTGTCTGGGCAACAGACCTAAGCTGGCCTCAGGAATGAGAGTTACGGGCTGGTCAAGCAGCTGGTCATGTTCAAAAGTTCCACTTTTGCCTATGATGGTCTCATTTTTTATTCAAAAGCTGTCACTCAGCCATTACTGCTATCCTGTTGCTTTTACATCTCTGTGATGAATGTGATCAAAAGGTTGCTACCGACTGTGACATTGATATGATGAGGTCAAGTGCCACTTGCCTAAAAATCTAACTTTCAAGGCTCAAATGGTGGCAAATGATTTACTACATCTGCTAGGTTTTATTTAAACAAGGGCTTCCAGAAAGTATATCCCTCAAAAACAGATGCTGATAGTAGTACAGTCGTAAGTCTCCCTTCCCCACAATGGCAGGGATTTTATTTGCATGAGATCTCGTGCAAAGCTACAACTGCCTCATATGGAACCAGCACAACAATTGTATCTGGCTTTTAGCAGCAAAGTGACCTCTGTTTTTTAATCCCTGTGACATTGTCAATAAAACTGAAGCAGAACAGAAAGAGCATTCTTATCGGGGTTGTGGGACGGTATGCAGAAGTGATTATGACCTTATTTTGTTAAACCCTGCCCAGGTTTTCCAGTGTCCCAGCAAATAACATCTTGATTAAATTCTGAATAACTGAATTTTCAGGTGTTGACTCAGGTTCCACCATTATTATGAATAAGAACCAGATTCAATTCTTAGCTTGCATTACTTTTGATTCTTTACAGAGATTGAATGCTATTGTATTTTAGATTTGCTAAAAGGAGGTTGCCCCCAAATATGGCAAATGATGAGATATTCTAAAAACAACAACAACAGCTAGTGTGACACTCTGAGATGGCTTTTAAACAGCCTAGTAAGACCACATGAGCTGATGAAAGGACTGAAGAAGAACACTGATAGTCTCAAGTGTTATGTACTGACTTTGTCCCAGGGTTGCACTCCGGTCCGCACTTTCGGCGGGAAACCGGAGCGCTGCTATTG
>JANHFN010007597.1:25462-39884 GCA_032468175.1 Toxicocalamus goodenoughensis | reverse complement strand
AGATGTTCTACATTTTTTATGTTTTGTTTGTATGTTTGTCTTTTGAAAAATTAATAAAAAATTTTTTTTTAAAAAAAGAAAAATACGCATATATTTTTTGTATTTGCTTTTTAAATACAAAAATAAAAATGACTCTATTTAAGGTACTTTTGTGGTTTGTATATTTTCTAGTAATAGGTTTATTCCTGTATATTTAAGGAGTATGTGTAGAACTGAACAGCCAGCATTGTTTTGCAGTTCTTCCAGAGGGAAAAGAGGGGAAATCTTCTCCACTAATGGTACCCAATTCATTGTATTGTTATTAAATACTGTACTACAGACCAGTGCTGGGATTCAAAAAAATTTACTACCGTTTCTGTGGGCGTGGCTTGGTGGGTGCAGCAGGGGAAGGAAACTGTAAAATCTCCAGTCAGAGGTAGTATTTGCCATTTCTCAAAATTTCTACAACTTGTAATGAATAGGGACAAATCCTGTTTCAGGAGACTCATACAATGAAAAACTTAAAAAAACATGGGCACAGAAATTCATAGCCTGCAAAAATCAAATGCTGAAATGTGGGCATTCTGTAGGAACCATGGTGACGGAGAATAAAAAAGGCAAGCCATGCATTGCAATAGCAGCCCTCTGCCTTTTGTATTCACATCCCAATGTCAGATACAGATGCGTAAGTACATGTCCCAATGTCATTTGTTTTCCTCGCTGACATCTCTTTGCTGTAGAGGCAAATGGACTTTTCAAAAGAGAAGGAAGTTGGATCCATTTTTTGTTCCCACTGAGCCTCTTCCCCAGGGCTGGCTAAAAACCAGATATGAAAAAAAACCAACCCTCTCTGTCTGGATCAATGATCAGGAAATTTCAAAGCAAGCTGGGGACCAAAAGAGTTAGATCCGGTATGTTATATGCTTTATTTAATTTATGGGCTAAATTGAGCTGTGGTGTGAGTGTGTATGTGTGAGTGTGAGTGTATGTGTCTGTGTCTGTGAGCGAGAGAAAGAGGGAGGGAAGGAGGGAGAGAGGCCTGAAGTTCATCTCTTTATAAGTAATTGTTTATTTCTACTTTTTTTCCTTCTCCTTTTGTGACCTTCAAAAATTTTCTTGTTCTTTAACAAGTTTGCCAAGTTTGAGTATACATTCCATCATTGCTCTGTCCATTGCAGTCCTTGGCTGCCAGAATTTTTAATGAACAGTCCATCAAAAAGATTGTTCATATCTCTTTTTCAACGATTTCAGACAATGCAAGTCTTGCCCCTCATTTGTAAATCCATTGTAGACAACCAGTGGGAAAGTATTTAAATAAATGTTCATTTTGCTTCCCCTATTTCTTTTGACACTGTGCAAGACCAATAGATCTTCTGAAAAATAGCAGTGAATGAAGATATGTAGCTGAATACATTTTCTATTTCATTTGATCTTTTCTATATATTAATACTGAGATCTGTCCACCAAAGTTCAAAAGAATTTATGAAGAATAAGGCATAAAATGGTTTGCATAGTTCTACATTAATACATGCATAGTTCTACATTAATTATCTCTCCCCCCTCCTCACCATCTTACACCTTTCTTTCATCCCTCACTGTTTCTTCTCTTCCCCTTTCTTGACTCCTCTTTCCTTTCCTGCCTTCTTCCTTCCTTTTCTCCCTCGCTACTCTTCCTTCCCTCCCTGTCATTCTGTCATTATCTTCCTCCCCCCATTCTCCCTTTTTCTTCCTCTCTCCCTCCCTCCCTCACTGCTCCAACCTCCCCTACCCCTTCCTTCCATCCTTCCTTTCTCAAATGTATCAACTTTCATCCTTGGAAGTCATGTCCCAGATTTTGGACATATTAGCATTTACAATAACATTTAGACTTATATACAGCCCTCTCCAAGTGGTTTACAAAGTCAGCCTATTGCCCCAACAATAGGATGGAAGTCGCTGAGTCAACCTTGAGTCTGGTGAGATTCGATCTGCCCAACTGCTGGCAGCCAGTGATCAGCAGAAGTAGTCTGCAATACTGCATTCTAACCACTGTGCCACTGTGGCTTATAATCTATAAATTAGACCATTTGATTTAGCTTGGTCCAAAAATTGTTGCCCTATGATGGATCATTAAAAGTCATGACAATAAGACCTTTAGTAGTGTATAGATAAATCAAGGCAGGGCTATAAAGAGCTCCATATAATAGAAGTTTCTGTCTTAAACCAACCCCATGTTATGCAGGAAATGGGAGCTTATAAAGAGCAGGACTTGGCACTAAAATGGGTGTTTCTTCTCTAGCCTTGTTCCTGGCAGATTCTTTATGTTATTGAGCAGTCCAGAAGACTCAGAGGAAATACATGGAGGTCTGGCTTAAGGGCTTAATCTTAGCAGCAAATACTTAATCCAGTATGTTAAACTAATCTGTACTTGTTCAAATTCTATAACATATTTTGCAAGTCAAACGTGCACTCAAACTTTGTGCTCCAAGGAACAGCAAATACAAAAATATATATTTTATAAAACATGTCAGCAAAAGTGCCTGATACTAAAAAAAAATCACTACAAAAGGATTGTAAACTAAAAAATAAATTAAGAGAATATTGTATTTATGAACATCTGAATTCCAGTCATTAAACAACAAGGTGAAAAGACTTGTGGACTTTCAAGGGAAACATTGGAGTCGAGATTGAATGGGTCTTTGGAGTAGACCAATAGGCTTTTCTTATATTCATATAAATGCCAACTGTTTCAAACTTCTTTTCCTTAAAATAGACAAGACACCTAAATAATGGGTTATGAAGTGTAGATTATTTCCACAGTGGTATACCCTGGGCAATGCTCTGTTCTATAGAGTAGCTAAAAGTCTATGCACATGGCAACCAAACTGGATATTGCATTGTTCATAATTATGTGTTTTATTAGTGTTGTATATCATGACTGCATGACCTCTGTAAATGCCATATGGTAAATAAATCAAACAATCAGATCAAGAATTATGGACTTTTTTTAGTTTGCTCAATTGCAAAATGGCTAAGGTTTCAGATTGCCTGAATTTTATGAAATTTTCCCTTGAACAGAAATGTTTTTATCAAATCCTAGTTGTGTTTAGTATTCATATGGATTACCTTCTTTTTCTTTTTAAATCTTGCTAATCTTAACAGACTCAGAAACGACTTAACAGATGATTTTCAAGCGGTTATTCTGTAATCTACGTTGGAAGAAAATTCTAGCTCTACTTACTTAGATGTTAACAGCATGTTATGCATTTTATATCATTATATTATGTCAAATTAATTCTAATTGAAAATGTCATGTCTGGGAAATGGAAAGGGATGCTATACTCAAGGGAATTTGGTTAAACCAAACTAACTAGTGGTATACATTAAAGAAGTCACACCTCTTAAAATTTCCCATGACAAACAATGATACATATAGATAACAAAGCAGCTTCCTGTGGCATCAGATTGTTCTAGATATCATGCTGCATTTTATTACATATTAGCAGTGGGATATATAAAAAAAGTAGGCACACCATATCATGACTTAAAATTGGAGGGTCATTGGATAGCTGGACAGAGCTAAAGAAACTCTAATGTTCTTACCATCCCAGTGGTTCAGATTTTTACAACTCAATGTAGTATAATTAACCAAGAGACTTAATTATCTCACCTTTTGCTTACATCAAGATAGGGTTCATGGGATCTTTTGCATTTGATGATTAATTGCAATAAAGTTAACAATTAATTTTCCTTCCAGAAATAAAACTTAAAAGAGATATCCAGTGTAATGCACTGAATCCCCTCTATGTTTTTCAGGGCACATGATAAGATAGGTGGTTAAGGAAGCCAATACTCTCATTGACCCAACAGACAGGCATGATATAACCTGCTTATTCTGTTGGGTGAAATTCTGAACTTCTACTTATGGGTCTTCCTAACCACAGAACAACACGACTAAAATGGTTTCAAATTATTATTTTCTTCTCCTGGCATCTTTTCTCTCCTGACAAAAAGCTCAATTTTTATAAGACTTAACAGAAAAAAGGTAAACTGTAGGTTATTTGGGGCCATGTGCAGCTTAGGTTTTTTTTTAAAAAGTCCTTTGAAGGGTACAAGAGAATTTTCTTTTCTCCTCTATTTCTTTGTTATATCAAACCAAATTTTCAGTTGTCCTCTGATCATTACAGTACTTAGATCCATTTAATTACCATGATGAATTATCCAGCTGCCATTGATCTCCTTGTTCCTACTTGCCCAAGTACTAATGGGATGTTAATTTTGTCTTTTGAAAGTACAAAGTCTGATGTGGATTTTCTATTTATGTATGTTAATGACTAGTCAAAAGGAATTTGAGACTGGCAGTACATGACTAATTGGTCTGTTTGTTTTACTGTCTTCTTTGGTGCTGCTGATAACATTCCTCTCCCCTTCTCCCCCCAACCCAAATCAAATTGACTACCAGCTGGGAAAACCACTTAGACTTATTTAAGAAGAGAGGAAAAGGCAAGGTTGGAACAGAAACAAGATAAGTATTGTAAGTCATGCAGCTGAATCATTTTGGAAGGGAGGGGGGGAGTGGAGTGATTAGCAGCCTCTGGATGGAAAGAGCAAGGGCATCCAAAGTGGGGAGGGGACAGAGATGGGATTTAATGAGCTATGTGAACAGGATAAAACTGCAGTGTAATTAACTCCAGACAAATCTTATTGATGCTTCAGCAATGAACCTGCAAGTTGGGAGCAGCCTTCATCTGCCTTTGAATTAAAGCTTAATTTAGTGTCAAAGGGCAACAGAAAGCTCTGAATTCTAAAGCCAAACCAAAAAAAAAATCAATGAACTGTGTGAGGGAGAGGATCAGTACCTACTCTAGCTCACCCTGATTCCTTAAGGAAAGGTTACTGAAGGCCAAATTGGAGAGAGAACAATATATATGATATATACCATATACAGGTCAGGAGACATTTGGGTCTGCAGAAATCCAGCTTGGAGTCCCCTTAACCCATATTGTGCTACTCTCCCTCCAACACTGTATTCATTTATTTGAGTATAATTTACTCTCCACCTTTATGCCCTCTATTACATTCAAGGCATTTATCTGGGTAGCTTGAAGTTTCACATGCTTCTGAATAGCAAAGCAATTTCCATTTAAGGAATGAAACTAAAGAAAATCCTCTTTATCTTACAGTTGCAGGATGGACTGTATTCCTGTAGACTTTCTAGGAATCTACATTATTCCCATTTCACTTACTATTATTCTTTCACACTCCCTATGCCAGGAGTGTCAAACTCTATTTCATTGAGGGCCACATCAGGTTGTGTTTGACTTCAGGGGGGCAGGGTGGGTGTGGCCAGGGTGGACGTTATCAGGGTAGGCGTGGCCAGCTCGGTGTCACTTGTGTCAGGGTGCCTGTGGTGGACCAAGTGCTATGCCAGTGAAAATGGGCTTCTGAGCTCTGTTTTTGGCTACGATGGCCCCCTGCAACCCTCTGCCAGTGGAAATAGTGCTTGGGAGGACTGTGCATGGCCCTTGTGGGCTTCATTTTTGCTGACAGAGGCACCATGGTCCGGTCCTTCACTGTTTCCAAGGCAGTCCTGCAAGTCAAATCTAAGCACCCCATGGGCTGCATCCAGCCCCCAGGCCTTGAGTTTGACACCTCTGCCCTATGCCTTTTCATTTTGCTTCTGAGTTATTTATTGTTCCAGACTCTTTTCCTTTTTCAGGATCACAATTGTTGTGATAAATTCCCTTCTTACCCTCTGGAGGAGTTTGTGAGTGGCATCCATTTCACCAAGCAATTAAACCTGTTTTGAATTTTGAGTTTTCTAGGCTCCTGTTACTGGTCTACCTGATTTTTTTTAAATTATCTCCTAATTTGATAAACGACCCCTTTATGTCTTCATGCAAATAATTAATGAAAATGTTGAAGAGAACTGATCCTTGAAGTATCCGATCAGACACTTTCCTCCAATTTAAAGAGGGAATGAATGAGTATTATTTGAGTACAATTTTCAAGCCATTTAGATATTGACTTAAATGTCATGCCAATTTCACTCACACTTAACTAGCTTGCAATTAGTAAGTCAGTCACAAGATATACTTGCCGAAAACAAGGCATATCCTTTACAAGGCAACAATATTGGCTCTTGTTTGAAGGGAACCCCTTAAAATGCAACTCAGCATTTGAAATGATCAGTATTTTCACTGAAGGCAGCAAAGGTAAATGGATTGTGTACCATCAACTTGTTTTTTATTCCTAGCAACCAGGTAGATATTCTCCTTGATCTGTCCCTAACCTGGTCTTTCAGGTCTTTCAATGGGATACCCATAATCGCTGTAACTGAATCCATTACTTGCTGGTATCCTCCCTTTCTTCTTTTTCCTTCTGCCTTTAAAACATGAGCTCTTGGAGAGCTGGGTCTTTCATAATGTGTCCAGAATGTAGTCAGTTAAAAAATACAATCTCACAAATTATCTCTGAATTTTGAGTTTCCCTTCATACACTATACACTACCTGCACTGAGCTGCTGAATTAAATGGACCAAAATAGCAGAGAAATAGAATTCAGTGAGAGAAAAGAAAAGGGCCATAAATGAACAATTTGCCTCAGGCTTTGTCATAACAAGTGCCTGGCTAGAACATCCCCATAGTTTATTCATGCTCTGCTTGAAGGTCTCCATGAGACTCTCCCGTACTTTGAGATGTGGATTCCTTTTGTAATGTCAGTCTCAAAGATCTTGCTTTTATCTTTTTACTGTCTAGAGGGAGCAGAGGTTTCTTCATGGTGATGCCAAAACTTTGGAACTAGCCTTGTAGCAGCAAAGAAATATGAGCTTATTTCAGAAGATAACGTTTCTGTTGTTTTTCTGCTGTAGGTTATATATTGCAAGCTTCTTGCTGGCTTGACTTGGTTGTTTTTTCTGAATTACTGTTTTTGTCACATTTGACTTGCCGAGGTCAGTCTTTTATTAGCCCTGAAACCTTTCTTTAAGAACTGGAAGTAGGAAAAACTTTTCCTAGCATAAATATACAATGACTCTGGCTTTTGTCCAGATATTAAAAATTAAATGTTAAATTATAGCAGTTGTGGCTGCTTTAAATACCAAAAATAGCCTTCTAAACTGAGTCAGAAAACAATACAGATAATTTAAATAAATGGTCAACTAACATACCTGAAACAGTTAGGAAAATTATAATAAGAATTCTAAATAAATGGAAAACAAAGTAAAATGACATAATTTTATATGTGCATTTTCCACTCTTTCTAATGTGATGCTCTTCAGCATGTACTGGAATGCATCTGAGTATACCAGCCTAAAGAATGTGGCACAAAAGCCACATGTATGTCCCCAGAGTCTTGGGTGTTGCCTTCAGACTTCTACACACTGCTGATTTATCCTTTTTAAGCAGGATAATTTTAGTCATTGTTCCTTGTTCTCAGAATGCTGAAGTTGGCAGAAATAATGACAGTCATGGATTATCTTCAAACTGTCTCTCAGAACTTGTGGAGCACAAAGAGTGGTAGAATGGATTATGAGCATCCCTAACCACTGATTCTTTTTCAATCATAGATGCACAGAGAAGTAAAGGAATTGTATTACATATATAGACAACTCTTTCATAAATCTCACTCTTATCAGAACTGTAGACTTTTACATCCTCTCTGCTAAGAAAAGAATCATTTTAAATTTGGCAGTATAAACTCTTTCCCAAAAAAGAAAGCCATTTCGGAAAGTGCTAGCAAATTTAGATTACAGTCCTGTTCAGTGAACAACAATTAGAAAAGCACTGAGTTTCCAGTTCAGATAGCAAAATGTGCCAATGGGTTTCTACTGGATCAGGAAAGAAAGTAACATGACTGCACAAAACACAGCCAACAGCAAGATGACACACTGCTGTGCTGCTGAAGTGTGAGCTTTACGTAATAAAAGAAATTTTTGGAATAGCTTTTTTTTACTTAGATTAGTGTTTCTCAACTTTAGCAACTTTAAGATGTATGGATTTCAACTCTCGGTATCCTGGAAATCTACAATCTTTAAAGTTGCCAAGGTTGAGAAACACTGTTTTAGATGAACCTAAGTAGGTCAATGAAGGTTATAAAGCATTATTTATAGCCCCTGTCTCATCCGGCTATAGACAAAACTTTTTTCCCCTTTTGAAGTCTGCCCATTTTAAAATGGTGATTTATATCTCTTCCCACATACACATAATAAAAGAAGACCAAAGAGAATATAAACTTCAAACAAAACCAGCATCATAGTGAAGAAAATGGTGCCCTGGATCAGTGTCATTCTTTCTTGTGTTTCTTGGTGATGGGCAGCTTGAAGGCCTCTTTCTGCTTAAGTGTGAGTAATCTTAAAATGGACCAGCAGCTTCCTGAAAACGTTGGTGACAGAGACTGCATTTAACATTTTTTGCAAAGTGGGTGGGCCAAAAAAATACAGTGGACAAAGCCAATATTTTTCATTTTTGGTTTATGAAAGGGGAAAAATTGTGGTTTTGTTATATTTCAAACTTCATTAAATCTGCTTTAACTGCTGCTTTTGGGTATTTTCTGACTGGAAATAGAGAAATTCTACCACCAGTTTTAGCCACCGTATAAAGTCCAATGGCCACTTTCCAAAGGAGATGGAAAGTACAAAGTACACAACCAAAATCTGGTAAATTAAGACTGGGGATTCAAAAGGTATTTTCATCAAGATTAGTCCAAGTCCACTTGACTTGGGTCTCTACCCATGAATTCCTGGTTGGATGAGACAAAATGGGTTCTTCTGGTTTTATGTATTTCTTGGTCAATATTTGTAATTCGTTTTGGGAAAGGATTTGTTTTGGCAAAGGGCCCTCTGATCAGAGGCTGTATGCACTCTTAAAGCCACAGTTCCTTCAACTGTGAAATAGACCAGTTTCAAATAGAGGACTATGTAACTTTGTAAGTTAAGACAAATGACTGCTGTAATGCTATCTTGGGATTTTTAATCATCTGCAATCATAATCTTATGCAAAATATGCATAAGGCATTATATATTATTCATGTAGACATATAGTTCAGATGTCTTGGAATATTTGGATACATGTATATGAGAGAATGCATGGGCAATGAAGAAAAGCATTATTTTATATAAATATAAATTTTGCTGCTAATATTTTTGAACAAGAGTCATCATTATCCATGGAAGAAAAAAGAATAGGTAATAGGCAATTTATCTTAGCTAATTCTGGCGATGACAGTTCTCCACTTTTTAAGAATCTCATACAACTCATACAACTTTCTTTAGATTCTAAACACAGAGCCAAAAGTTGGTGTGATACAAATTATAAATACAACTTTTTCCTTGTAGTCTACATTCAGTGCTCCATCCACTATCCAGCAAAGAAGTTGCAGCCATCCACGAAGCACCAGGAAATTCTGCTTATTTAGCCAAGTTTCCCACTTTAATCAGTTGTTGAACTAATTGATGAAACTCAGCCAAGATAATTTTGACGAGCCACTCAGATAGCTTTCAGGAGTTTGGAAAGGATCAGGAAGGATGTAGTTATAATGACAAAGTTGCCATTTCTGTACAATATGCAGGGTAACATCCCCTACCTGCACCAGGACTTTGACACCATATTTGGAATATTCCCAGGGCAATATACACCATCTGAAATGTGATTGGGTATTGATAGCAATTTAAAGCTTATAGCAGGCATCCCACAGATAATTGCAACATGGAGAGCATTTGCCTTCCCTGATGGCCTCAGCTGCCACAAAATGTCTGTCTCCACTGGCATTGAAGGTACAATCTGCACTGCTACCGCACCACCTGATGCTGAATTAATTCCATTATCCCCTCCTAGGCATGGGAAGTGAGACATGACTGCTAAGAAGGAAGGAGAAAGTCTGCATGGTAGCTGGTTCTGTTTTAGATGAAGAGGGGGGGATGTTCAAAACCAGACCAAATTGATTTCTGCATTTGAAAATATCACACAAAATGTTGATCATGACTGTCCAAAAATTGCAAGAAACTATAAGCTAACAGAATGTGAAAATGTTGCAGGGGAACAACACAATTTCCATGAGTAAAAAAAAAAACACAGGATGTTCTCCAAATGTATTAACTGTGGTTGCCAACTTTAAAAAAACACATATTCTGGCAGGGTTTCTTGCTTGGCACAATGAGGGATCTAGATTACATAGCCGGCTGCAGCAGTAGATCTGCCTGGTGTTCAGCATAATAGACTTGTAAATGCAATCTAACAAAAGGGAATAGGGCTAAGCGTGGCAAGTTAAAACAGCTCTTCCTGCCAGCCTCTCTTAGTCCTGCTCTGCATTTAAACAAATGCACAAGGATAATTTAAGAGCCATAAGAGGCCTCAGAGTATGATTAACCATATCCCCACCCCCATGCAAATTAATCAAGCAAGTTTAAGTGTTAACAGATCTACTTGCTCTTGATGGGCAGAGATGACTAATGTCTCCTTGAAGTTTGCCAAAGAACAATGCTAGCCTTCTTCTCAGTTGGCAATCTCCCCTCGGCTCCAACCCAGTTCTTCTTCCCGCTTGGACCCAGATCAATTTATAGATGACCCATTGTCATAATATTTGAAGGCAGCATACGTCAGCAACTGGAACCTGGTTAATTGGGAGTACTTAAATGACCCATCCTAATCATAAACTTTGTATCCACATCAGTGGTGGGATTCAAAAAAAATTACTACCGTTCTGTGGGTGTGCCTTGGTGGGTGTGGCTTGGCTTGACGGGCGTGGTTTGATGGGCATGGCAGGTGAAGGATACCGTAAAATCTTCATTCCCTCCCCACTCCTGGGGGAAGGTTACTGTAAAATCCCATTCCTTCCCCACCCCACTAACCTTCTTTCCAGTTCTGTTCTCCTGTGCAGGGCAACAAAAGAAGACCCAGACAATTAGCTGGGACTCGGAAGGCAGAGAATAGATGGGGGCGGGCCCAATCACAGGTGCTATTTGCTGGTTCTCCGAACTGCTCAAAATTTCTGCTACCGGTTCTCCAGAACTGATGAGAACCTACTGAATACCACCTCTGATCCACATGTATGTTCTTCAGTGGTGTGAAGCTGTTGGAGACCAAGAAAGAGACAAATGGCTTGACCCAGGCCAGAATACATATAAAGCAAATATGGGGTATGAAGCCCTAAATATGAAGCCCCTCCTCTGAATCTACATTTCCTGCTGCAACAGAAAATCTATTTCAAACTGAGCAGCTGAGTAGGGACTTCACAGAAGTGATTTAAGAGCAGAAATGAAGGTATGCACTACAACTTTGTTCCCCCAAGTCTTTCCATTTCTTATAATTATTGTTTGCCGTAGTGCCATAGTATGCATATGCCCATTATTCAAACATGACTGGAACTTTTTTTCTCTCTATTTCTTGGCCCATTTCCTTTGTAATGACAAATGACTGGTATTATCACAGCCAGCTGGAGAAACAAAACAGATTAGGAAAGTGAAATGCTTCTTCTCATTTTACCTCCACCTTATGAAATGGTAGAACCCCAATATCCCCTGGGCTACTCTCTTGTTATTTCTTTTTCAATAAGTATATCCACCAATGAACAGCATTCTGGGAAGAATTACACACTCCTTATTCTACATAACAGCACAGAATTACATTTTTATTCATGTATGGTAAAAACCATATACCCTGTGGATATTCCTTGTTTTTTTTCTTTTAATACAAAATTTTGCCAAGGTGTAGTTTGCATTAGATGTTTAACAACCAAAGGATAATAAAAATACTAAATATGTAGTAAATGTTATATTTCATAATCTCTGCATAAAATAATTTGAACAAGGCTTCTCTCTCCATATACCCTGGGTAGTAAAATTAGAACAAGTCTTTAACTGTGATGGCACATAGTTTTCCTCTTTAATTGCTGATGAAGGATTGAGTTTTGGTGTTCCTACCCAAGTTAAAATATATCTGTATCTAATTGTGCATTCAGGGCCAGGTCTGCTGTTGAACATAATCAGGCACTAGCCACAAGAGTGAGATGGTAAGAATTGGAGAGCTGAGTTAAATGTTGAAGAGCACAATGGTCTTCATGTGATCTACTTGTGTGCCGCAAGGCAGGGGATGGGCAATTCTATGCCTATTAATGATTTTGGGATTCAGCTTCCATTAGCTTCATCCAGTGTAGTTAATGAGAAGTGACTGAACTAATTCAGAACACTGAAGAACAGTAGGTTGCATAGCCCTTCCCTGAGCTAAACTTCATCTCTCAGATCTTATAAAAGACACTAACTTCCTATCAATGATAGATAACTATCCATCTAGGCAGCTTCTGAGAATATACTATGAATGGAAAAATGCCATATTGAATATCAATTGTTCCCTTGATGCTCTCCAAGATCTGAAAGCAAGGCAAGAGCAATATCAGTCATAAAAGCTCCCCCTCCCTAATGTTTCCAATCTTTTTGCCTTACAGCCAGAAACTCATCTTCTTTCCACATTGTATCCTGACCTTTATCTGTCTATTGAAGTTGCAGCTTCCTTCAGGCTGCCACCATGCACCTTGTCTTTCAAGTGCACAAGGACAACCAAAAATATTGTTTTCAAAGCTCTCTGTGTTAGAGATTATTTCATGAATTAAGCGGAGGTGGGGGTTTGTCCCCTATGGTATACCACCAACAAATGGTGGGGTGGCAAGGTACGCCTCTGAAATGGAATTAGAAGGGAACCCTTTTATCTTTTGAACAGGAAGTAAAGTAAAGTAACCATGTCCATCAGGATAAAAGAATTCTTGTCTCAGGTGCATCTTCACAAGAACACAGGGGAATGCAAGATTTTTTAGTTTACTGTAAACCTGGCATATGGCCATCCAAGAGAAATGGAAGCAAAAAAAGAGCAAGACGATATTTTTTTATGAGAGTGGATACAGCTAAGATGAATATACTGTATATCTTCTGTCCCATTTATCAGAGAAGGTTAGAACAAGATGGACAAAATGAAGATACTCATTTTGTAAGCTCCATGGTCAGTAGATCAAGGTGGCAATACATATCATGATTCTTCATCCAAGGCACCTCAGAGGATACTACATATATTGGTTCTGGTGAATTATCACTGAAGGTGCCAGACATGCTGCATTTATTATGAATCCTTCAGGGTCTCTTGAATGCATGCTTGTTTGAACTCTTGTCTTCACCAGTATTGTTCTGAAAGTTTCTAGTATATTCTTCTGGTGGTTTCAAGCATCTCATTTCCTCTTTCCATATCCTTTGCCAAGTAAATAAATTCAAGTTTTATTTTCAGAGAAAGTGGCTCCCTGTTTGCTCTCTTGTATATAGAGTTATGCATAAATCTAAATCTAGAGGCTGATATCATATTATAGCTCCAGAGAATAAGCCTCAAAGTAATAAACAATAAGAAAAGTTCCCAATTACAATACAGATGAGCTATATTTTGTCCAGGTGGTTGATGAATAATCAGTCGGGATACAAGAATAATATTTTGTTTAGACAGTTCAGTAGGGAAATTTAATATAGTATTGATCTTTTCAAGTCTTAGAATATTATGCTGCTGGTTGTATCATATGCTTTTTCTCCAACATGGCTGTTTTTGCAACCATGTCTGCTTTGTCATATTACATAATGTTCTCTGTATTATACTGAGCTTTTTACTTTGATCGTTTTACTTCGAGCAATGTGCAGATAAATCCCCACTGTATTAAAAAAAAAACCACCCTTGCTTTGTCCAGTTCATCATATTTCTTTGTCTTTTATTACAATCCAACTGGTCCAAAGGGCTAGAAAGTGATATAGTCCATGAAATTGACTTCAGGCAAGTGAACTGGAGTATCTTTCTTATTCTGAACATAACATTACAGTTTTACGTATGGATGCATTGAGAGCTTATGAAATGCCATTTAGATGCTGCTCTTCTTACTTTCCCATCAGGTACAAAAGATGTGTCATTGTGCCTGGACATATGTTACACATAAACCATCCAGTCCTCTGTTTGTGATGTGACCTACTTTTTTATCTTGCTAGCTCAGGTAGAATTTGAAGATGTTCCTTAGGGATATGTCAGAGAGTTACTATCTCTGTTTACCTTTTTCCCCTTCTGCATAACTATATCAGTGTAGCTAGAATTATGAAGTGTGTGGGGAAGCTGAGTCTTTCATTTGGGAAATTCACACTCAGTCCCAAATTCTATTTGAAAATATAATGGAAGTACTCTTAAGAGTGACTCCCCAAATTTAGTTATTTTTGCCAGGCAAGTGGTTTAGATTTAACTACTTTATTTAAATAATATTTTAAGCCACCCAACTCAAAATCTATGGCTTTAGGCAGCATACAATAATAAAAACAGTACATATCTTTTAAAAGCCCTCCCCCAATATTTGAACATTCAATATTCATTTGACAGAGGACGGCTTCCGGTGCCAGCCTTGCCACCAGACGGGCTTTTGTGGGGCTCCACATTCCCCATCTGGGTTCCTCGCTGGAGTG
>JANHFN010007597.1:0-18231 GCA_032468175.1 Toxicocalamus goodenoughensis | reverse complement strand
TCAGAATCTAACTCCTGGAGTGAGCAGTGAGTTAGCCTGCAGTACTGCATTCTAACCACTGAGCCACCACAGCTATTCTTGCTCTGATATCTACTGCTTTGGCTTATTGATATTCTGTTTATAGAGATATGATAAACTTTTGAGTTTCTCCATGAATGTAACTCATATAAGGGTTCTGATTACAAAAGTATTTGGAAATCTTGGGACCCAAAATATATTTCAGGCTGTGCCTTTTTCTTTATTTAGCCTGCTGCTGCTGATACCATTTATAAATTTTCATAGAACAAAGCATTGCAGACTTTTAAACATGCTCATTAAGTGGTTGGCGTCAGCTTAGCTTTTTATTATATACAGTTATGCTAAGTGGGTTTTCCCCCATATATTCTCAACCAGGGAAAATCCTGCTCAAAGGCTA
Organism: Toxicocalamus goodenoughensis; assembly: GCA_032468175.1. Classification (NCBI taxonomy): domain Eukaryota; kingdom Metazoa; phylum Chordata; class Lepidosauria; order Squamata; family Elapidae; genus Toxicocalamus; species Toxicocalamus goodenoughensis. The sequence goes on along the minus strand of JANHFN010007597.1, from coordinate 17,816 downwards.
AAGGGAAAGAACTGATTGTATCATTTTTTTAAGCAGACCCAGAGGACAAGAATAGTCATGTAACTTCTAAATTGATGTTTACCACAGAACGACAGGTATAACAATGCAAGGAATGCTGGAAGCACATCAACAGGTACAGCATGTTCCAAGCCTGAGAAAAGGAGATTCTGTGGAGTTTGCGGGTGCAACCAAATCAAAGTGAAAACTTGAGCTACTAAGTCTTCACACACAAAATGAAAAATGATGGGAGTTGCAAATGCAGGTTCTGGTGCAAATGTCTGAACCTAAACAGAGAACTCTGAGGGAGACAAGGAAGACTAAATTACTAGTCCTTTGCAGCTATTTTTGTAAGTACAGAGAGGATGGCAACCAGTCTTGATCCTACCACCTTTTATCTCCCCATTTTTATTGGGGCAGTTTGAAAAAGAGCAGTAAAATCTACTGCTGCTGCTACCACCTATGGATGATGACACACAATTCCCAATAATGCAGAGGTGAAAAATTCTTCCAATTCTTCCCCTCCCCACCCAAACAAATCTCCCTGTCCCAAAGGCTTCGATTTTATCACTTTCTCAGAATCGGGGAGCTTTTGAGTTAACTTTCCTGTTGCAAAAGAGAGGTGCTCACAACTGTTCATGTTTTCCAATCTTGGGAGAAACAGAAGGCATCCCTTCCCGTCTTTGGATTTTTTTGAAATGTGGGAAGCCAGGATAGCTGCAGATTCCTGAAGAATAGATCTAACTTGTGAAGTCCTAAGATACCTCAAACCACCAAAACCTCATCCTTCATCCATAAGATTGCCACCAACGCTTTTGTCTCTTTGGAAAACACTTCAAAAGCAATTTCCGTTGAATTTAATGAGCACAATTTAAAAAACGCAGAAGACATTTTCAACATAGCATTCCTTGATCATACAACATAGTCTAACCACATACATCTGAACTTGATTACTGTCTGTCTTTAAACTAGCTGTCAATCCAGCATAGAGAAACTGGTCCTGGAGGATATCACCCCCACCTCCTTCCCCTCCACCAATATTACCATTTGTGAAAGTTTGAAGGAAGCATCATCTTCTCAAGAATCAATCACACTAGCTTGATCAGTAGTGCAGTTATCTTGAGATTGACATGACTGGCAGTTTTTGCCAATCTTTGCCTCTCTTGCAATTATACAGTATAATGTATGACTGGCACTATTACATTTCATTATGTAATAAAACAGTGGGAAAGGATCTAACTCTACTTTAAATGTCTAAGGATTACAAAATATTAGTAAGCCTCGTGAGCTAGTCTTTTAATTTTCTCTCTCTTGTAATTTATCTGTAATGATAACATTGTGGACATATTAAACTATGGAATATACCTTAAGGAACAAACCAGAGGAAGAAGGCGGAGCCTCCTTGCTGATGGACCGTAGATCGTGACTCTCTGCAGTTATGGTCTCTGCTCTTATTGGAGACAGCCGATCATTACGATTAGGGGCTGAAGCTGTCTTGGAGGGGTGGTGGAGTAAGGGGAAGCCACAAGCCAGGTTGAGGGGAGCCAAATGCAGTTCATTTTAGCCCATTTAGTTTTTAATAATATAATAAGTAAGCTTGTGGTTGTTTCTGTTTTATGAGAAGAAAGATGAATCTTTTCTTTACGTATTACTGAGATATATTCCTCCACCTCTCCTTCAGAATCTGGAATCATCCAGATTAAAGTAGAGAAATTGGAAGCAAAAGGTGGAACACATTTTATACTGTCCCTTTTTCAATTGTGTGTTTCTGCCAATCCAAATATCTTCATGACACAAGAAGTTGCTCAGTTGTGCATTGCTAACATGCATTATATTTATGAAATACATTAAAACTTCTGAGTTGTATATATGGGTGAAGAGCCCACAGCTCTGTATTCTCACACCATTATCCATTGTTCAGCAGGTGAATGATGTTTCTTCTGGCTGAATTGTAGTGGATCAAAGTTACTCAAATAATTATCTGAATAGATAATAAGAAATAATTTCAATTGCACTGCTTTAACTAATATATAAAACATTATTTCAGTAGTAGCAGCATTCAATAAAGCCTGCTTTAACAATTGCTTAAGAGCTGTTTAAAACTTTAAATCAGGAAATGGCAATCTGATGACCACAGATACTCTAAAATGGTGTCTGTGAAAATCCCAATATGTTTTTTAAAAATAATAATAATATTGTTCAAAATCTTGTGATTTCAAATCCTGGAGGGTGACATCTTGGAAGAATTTAGGAGAATATACTGATATTCCATAACATTGAAGAGATCATGAATTACAATATATGGACATTCTTACGCCTTATGAAAGCTTGGCATTATCATATGGAATCCCAAAAAGGTGTGTTGAGTCACCAAAATCTGCAAAATATAGACAGTTTGTATGAAATTTGGCTCAATTGTTGCTATTTTTAGATTTTTATATAAATATATAGAACTTGCAACATCCTATTTAACAGTCTTGTTTGCCTGAAAATTACTCATTCCTACCATAAGAAGTCACTTTACTTTTAAGCTGGCATATTTTACCTCAACTTGAGTAGAGAATAAGAGCTGTAAAATTTTAATCCAAATGGTATGTTCAACCCATCTTCCCTTAAATTATCAGAAAAGGGAGACAGAAAGGGATGATTCAAGAAATCATGACTGTGTGCAGGATTTTACACAACTTCCATCCCCACTCTGGGATGTGTGTGTGGGGGTGTCTCTCTTTTTACCCAGTGTATACCCTGTGTAGTGTTACCAGTTGCACTAACTGCCAGGAGGGAAATAAATAGTAAAAGTAAACAAGTGGTAGATTGGGGATAAATTTGATATGTAACACATTTCTGTGTCTTGTTAATACAAAACTGTGGCTATCTGATGGTGTCTTTCCAATGTGAGAAATACAGAGAAAGAATCAGGTATTTACCTATCTGACCCTTAATCTATATAACTCCAGTTTTGCAGCAATGGAGGTATATAAAATCTGAAGTAGAAAGATGTTTTTCCTCCTTTTGAAGACACAACATGCTTGATTGCACCATTGCAGACATTTTTTCAGGTCTGTGTGAAATACCTCACATTTTTCAGAAGTATCCTCAGCTATGATTTCCACTATCTGTCCACATAGCTGGCTATTAAGATACTTAGGTTTGCTGCCAGTAAAAAAAATCCCATAACAATACAAGGCGGTAGAGTTAGAGAGAGACAGAGACAGAGACAGAAGAATTATTAAAAATTATCTGTACAATATAGACATTTTGCAGACTTTTTGAAAAATCCTCAGTTTTACACATTCCATCCAACCAACAAATCCACTCTGGCAGTATCCTTTTTTGTTCTGTGTTCCCAAATGCTACATCCATTTCTTTCCCATATGTGGAATTGAAGTCCAGATATCTTAAAGTTACTGAAGTTGAGAAACACTGATCTATTCTACCCCACAGGGGAAAATCAGTGCTGTTTTGTCAGAGTCATGATAAGTCTGGCTCCATAGAAAAGCAATTGGGAGAGGGGGGAGATTACCAGTTTAAACCAGTTTTGGATATTTTTTTCAATGTTTAGATTCTTTTCGCAGTATTTCTGAACAATTTAAATGCTTTACTGTACAGTTTGGATACTGATGATCTGTCCTTTCCTTCTTCCAGATTTTAAAAAGAAAAGATGAAGGGAAAATGGTTCAGAAATATATTGTTGCAAAATCCTTGAACGTATCAAGCTGAAACATGGCAAGGGCAAAAGTCTTCCAGAGCTATGGGCAATGTACATTCAATATATACAGATAAAGGGAATCAAGAAGGAAAGGAGAGACTAAGCCCCATTACCAGGCACATAAAAAACAACATGGGGTCTTAAAACAGCATTAAGACTTGACTATACAGAATAATATTGATCAGTTTTTCTCTTTGGTCACTGGGGATCAAATTAATAGAGAGGAAATAGAGAGTATACATTCTCAATTTGCTCTCTATTTGCATACACATACATGCATATACAAAGAGAGAGACAGAGAGAGTCCAAAAGTATAAATTGGAATGCTGCTGTCTTCCTATTGTTACAAAATTATCATTCTCTCTGTCTCCATGATTACCCGGACAGAGAAAATCTATTTTCTAATACAAGGACAAACAAGGAATTGAAAGTTAGACAAAACAATATCAATCTCTTGTGTGTATGAAATTCATTCGTGTTTTAAAGGGGCTCGCAATTTTCAACAGCAAATTGAGTTTTTATTGCAAGAAACTAGGTTAATCAGTCTTTCCAATACATTGATAGAGAGTCATGACGTTCAAAAGCTCAGAGTGAGTATATTTCTTCAGTCCAAGATTTTATTATAGGAGTTTGTAATTTCTTTCCAGCTATGCACTGCAGTTTTTACAATACCCCCAAGCCCAATGTATCATCAATTGGCCAATTCCAAAATTTTTCTACATAATTTAACACTACACTTGCACCTTTAAACTCAGTTCTCTTTGCAGTCCCAAAATGGAATAACCAAAGAGCACATCCAAACAGTATGTGTTCAGATTCCTTCAAATATATTACATCTGCAACATTAGAGGTTTGATAGCGAATCTTTGTCAAACCTCCTCTGGGCTACCAAATAAAACATAAAATGCATTTTTAATGAATTAATCTTCTATGCTACATTTAGAGATGGTATTCAGCAGGTTCTGACCAGTTTTGGAGAACCAGTAGCGGAAATTTTGAGTAGTTCAGAGAACTGGAAAATACCACCTCTGACTAGAGATTTTACAGTATCCTTCCCCTGCCACGCCCTCCAAGCCATGCCCACAGAACCAGTAGTAAAAAAATTGAATCCCACCACTGGCTACATGCAATGCTCAGTAAATTCAAAGTGCTTCATAACTTCATATATTGATAAATTCCATATTTTTGTATATAATTTAATGTCACATTAACATCTTTAATTTTATTCCTGTCAGGAGATTGATTTGGACATAGTTAATGAAGTATTTTCTCCAGAAACTTTGATTGAAATTATTTTTAGAAAGAAAGTAAAAAATTACAACATAAAAATTCCAGTGATTAATCAACTGTCAAATGATCTAACTATATGGGAAATTTTAAGGCACATTTTTGCTAGTTTTCTCTCATTTTGTGTATGATGTTTGAATCCTTTTCTCTTTATGAAAAAGACAATTCACTTCTGTTCAGTTGTATTAACTGACACCCATTTTGTCAGGGTGAAAAGCAACTCTCACAATTCCATTCCCAAAATCAGTATTAACAAATTCATAATACCAAACCAAAATGACTCAGTAACCTGCAAAGATTTTTGGATTTTCAGAAATGTGAGCTTTGAAGAATCTCTGGATTTTTTAAAGTTTGGGGCATATGAATTTGAATGTGCAAAGTTAAGTAAGTGTACATTAAAATGTAAGCTGAACACTCTTTTTATCCATTTCTAATCACAGCTGACTTATCCTATTAGTCTTCAATGGATAAAAGGGTTAACTGAACTTTGGAATTTGGAATCTCATGCATATCTGAAGTCCCAGGTTATTTAGGGTAATATGTGCATTTATTGAAACCTACCAATTATTTAAATCAAATGATATTTTGCCAGTTCAATCAAAGGTAAGTGTTCCTCTGTTGAATTAAGCATGCATAGGATTGCAATTTGAACAATATTGTAAGAATCAACTTTCTAAATAATTTGAAAAAGAACCATAGTTTTACCAATTTCTACTGGAGATATGGATTTTGTTTAGACTACATAACACTGCCACTTGTAAATAAAAATATTAGTAGTATTACACTTGAATATACAACTAAAATATCTATGATATAGCAGTGGTAGAAAAACATGCCATGCTAAGTATCCAAGACTCAGCTGGTTATTTGCATTTGGTAGGTAGTGGGGGTACCAATGAAGTAAAAGATAATTACATGTTTGTTTATTTATTAGGGCTGTTCAAAGAATTTCTCTGGAAGGCTCAGTGCAGCTGCTTTTAAGGTTTTCCCAGGGTAACTGCACATGTGGGTGCATGCACAGACAATGCTGTCATTGGGATTGATGGTAAAATAAAGGAGAAGTCACAGCTGCATCAACACTTAGAGGAGACAGGGTTTTCTTGCATCAACATTTTATAAAATGCTGCTTCAAATACTGTATACAGACTTCTTATTTATTACATTTAAGTCCTTTTTCCCCCACAGGAGTTCCATGTAGTATATATAGCATTCTCTTATGTTTTGTCTCCCAACAATCAAATGAGATTAATTATGCTGAGAACTGATGATGTAAGGTCAGCTGATGAGCTGCCAAGGTGACTGGCATTTTGCTTCTGAATCTCCCTGGCCTAGTTTAATCCTAACCCCTACTGGTATATCTCTAGTTTTTCTCTGAGTGCTTGTTAAGGAAGCACACAGACTACAAATGTTCAGTTTTATTCATTACGGAACATCCATCATGGCAGAATATGAGACACATTTGGTGCCATGGATATTTCCCATTTTATACATTTTATGCAATTCATAAAATTTGTAAATATTGTAAAATCCCTTGTAAAGATTTATTAACATGAAGAAAAGAGCACTTCTTATGTTCAAGCATTCTGGGGACTAACTGTAATTACTGTTCATACAGTCAGATATAAGTTAATATTTTGTTTAACAATTGCATCTTTGAATTACCTTAAATATTATTTTAAGGAGTAATTAAAAGATTGATGCAATCACATGGCTGCTATTAATATTGAATATTTTTTTAAAAACTATTTTTAGAGACAGAGAGCAAGGAATGACCAGCTTCAGAAACTGATAACCAAGCATTACATAAAGTGAGCATAGTGAAATATTCACTTTTTCATTTTGCCCTAGAAAATTTAGAAGTGTTCAGGTAGTCCTTATTTAGGGATTTCATGGTTTAGTGATCATTCAGTGGTAATGAAAAAAGATAACTTTAGGACTGATCCTTGTACTATGATCTTATAAAGTAAGGCAAAAAGCATTGTAAAGAAAAGGAAAGCTGAAATAAGATCATAAGTACAGTTGCACTCCATTTAGTGACTTGCTTTGCTTAATGATGGAGTTGCTAGTCCTAACTATAGTCACTAAACAAGAACTTCCTGCACAGTATAATAATACAGAATGGAAAGCTGTACTTCTAAAATGCATTTTAACAACAAAAACCCTTCACTTATATTTTAGATTTAAAGAGACGTTTATTGTGTGGATAATATTTTTCTTTTAAGTCAGGGATAAATGACTTTTTATGAAATGAGGAATGCTTTCCAGTGTAATAAAAATCAGTTTGCAGGTTGGGTTTGTTTGTTTTCTTCAGATGTTCCGCACAAATGGAATTATTGGTATTCTCAGTAACCTGAGAATAAGAGCAATATATTTAATATAGGGATAGCTAGGATAGACAAATTCTTTGGAGATTTGTAAGGTCTTTAGCATCTAGAAGTTGAAAAGTAAGAAAAACTGACAGCAATAAACAGTTTGTGTTTATAAATAATTACCACATATACACATGTATAAGTATGTCTGCAGATAAATTTTTCAACTTATCAATTTTTAAACTATAATAGTATGAAAAATATGCCATTCATAAATAAATTTATCCTCAACATTCTTGTATATTTTAATTTTCACAATTGGCTTATTTGTATTTTATATAAAAGTGCTGTTTATAAAAAGTATTACCATATATGCTCATGGATAAGTTAAAGCCTTTTATTTTTTGGCTACATTTGGATACCTTGGCTTATTTGCAAGTGTTTAGAATTAGTTTGCTTCTTACCCATATGCAGAGCATTTCAGTGGGAACCTTTTCTTTCTAAGGTTTTGTTGTTCTAGAAACCTGATTGTGATTTTGATTATAAAAAAGGAAGCAGTGGTGTCTACGGATGGGTGAAAATTGTCAAAATGGCAACTGTGACTAAGTGATCAAAGCTCTACTCAGATCAAAACATGGCATGTGATATACATAAAAAACTGATGGATTGTGCAGCTGTCATCTTAACTTTTTTGACCGCCTCCTCCATGGATACCCCTATTAAGAAGGGCCGACGCTAAGCAGCCAAGGACACCCACACACCTGCAGAGGCAGCTGGGAACAATGTTTGAAGAAGTTTTTCAAACCTGGAAGAAGTAGGCTCTATTGCAAAACACTTCTTGCTCAGGCCGAAAGAGTCATACAGTATAAGGCAGGGGGGTCAAACTTGCATCATCACAGCATCATCATGTGACATATCACAATTTTTCCCCTTTGCTAAACCGGGTGTGGGCGTGGCCAGCGCGTGACACATCCATCCTGTGGGCCATGACTTTGACAGCACTGGTGTAGGGAGAAGGACAAAACACGACGAGACTTTCATAGAATAAACTAAAATAAATGTACTGTTCTCTGTAGCTGAAGAAATGCAACCTATTTCACAGTGAGGAGAGACACATTCTCAGGGTCTTCCTTTGAGAAATGGACAAGACCAGCACAAAAATATTTTATTTAAATTTAGTTAAAACCATGATTTTTTCATGTTTTTACCATCACATTAAAGCTTTAATTTATTAACTTAGTTATTTTGAAGCAACACCAAGCAGCCTATTGTCCTTTACATTTTTTTAATTTGAGAGTTGTAATTCACAGGACCTGGAATTCAACAAGTTGTCCCTGTTCTGAATGTTATCCAGATGCCATCACCAGCAAGATGTAGGGCAGGGCTGTCAAACTCGCAACTCACGGGCCGCATGTGTCATATGCTGGCTACAGCCATACCCGGTTTAGCGAAGGGGGGAAAGTTGTGATATGACATGTGACAACACTGTGATGACGTGAGTTTGACACCCCTGATGTAGGGGGAGTACATGTAGAGCTGGGCTTGCAGGTTGTGAATTTCTGCTCGATGGCTCAGACTTTTCCAGGAGCTAAGGTTTCAGCACATAGTTGGACTGTATTAATGGATACAGGTTCTACTAAACTGTGGTTGACCAAGAATAATTATCCATTCTGACCAAGAGCAAAGGTGGCTGTAAGTCTTTTTATATACAACAGTCATCTGTTTGAAAGACTTTCAGTTAGACAGGCTTCTGTCAAGTCCAATTTTGTTTTAACACAGACTCTACACTAAAAAGATCATTAGTATGACAACTCACATGTTTTATTTTTTTAGGAAAAAACATAATAGGTATTGATCACAATTTTGATTTCCTTTTTTTAAAAAAGACAAAAAAATACACATTCACTAAGCTGAATAAGAATAAAATTTCACGCAATGCTAAATATGATTGTATCCTTAGAATCAAAAAGAAATGTATGAAATGGTAGATGGGCTAAAAGGCAGAATCATTTGGAAGGACAGAAAATTATATTTAGCTACATTTCATTATTTCATATATTTACAACACTTTGCTTACCCTTTTTCTTCATTTTGCATAACATCGTTTTTCCCCAAAAGAAATACAATGATAGGTTTGTGCGTGTGTATGCATGTATACCAACAAGCTGCTCACACACCATTTGCAAACTTTACCAGTTGCTATAAAACCTAGGCTCTTTAGGAGAAATAGTAAAGATGTAGTAACTGTTAAAGCTTATATATAGTTCCAGAATTACATTCATGACTAATAAAGAAGCTGCAGGGCAATTACTGATAAGGTATTAGTTAAACTGCCACATTTGTGTCCTGATATAAAAACAGGATTAGTTTTCAATTTCTCAGTTAATACCCAATTGTTTGCCAAACTTCACAGGGCATTTTTACGCATTGCATTAATACAGACATCAAAGAAAGCCAGCAAAGATAATATTTGCAATTCTGTAGAAACTTAACATTCAATCCCACAAAAACAGCCAACCACAAATTCTCAGAAACAAAACGTTTCAAATAGTTACCCAGGGAATACTACAGAAATAAGGAAGTTCCCTTGCCCACAGAAAGATTGAATGTGCATTAATTGCTAGGTACATTCTAAGCTTTTTAAAGAGAAAACAAATGAAACAGGATAATTAACAGGAGTCCACATTTTGGGAGGTGGGGAAGCATCATCAGTTGGCCTGGCATTAGCAATCTGCTGAATCTTTGATTCTGTTTCTCCCTGGTTGTCACCTGCTCTTCCTCCAAGCTCATGAGCAGAGACAAGAGCTAGACTTTCCACCACCACCACCATCTCATCTCCCTCTTCAGTCTACCTGAGCCTCAAACAGGATTACACTGTATATTTTGATCAAGGTCTAGTCTACGTGTGGCTCAAAAACTGATCAATACTGAAAAGTTAGCAAAGATTTATTGTAAGGAAATTACCCATGAGCTGAGATGGAAATGTTGGTTTTGGAGACCAGGAGCCAAACTCGTTTTTCCCCTGTATGGCATAATTGTCTATTTCATAAAATATCAACATATTCCCAAACATCATTTTCTTCCTGAGATCACTTTCCTTCAACGCACTCTCCTGTTTTCAGGACTTGTGAATATTCCTGTCTATGCGCTTGCTTTTTTATTCAGTTAGCTTATAAATATTCAATCTAGTGGGGTAACAGCTCTTTGATTGATCATTAGAGACCACTACCTAACATGCCATACAGAGTACCTGCAGTTTGGGCCTTATTCTTTTGTTATTTGTACATGGGTAAAGTGACATTGTTATTTAAAGATTAAGGCTACTTCTTTTACAGAAATCCAATTTGATGTGAGTGTTAGAAAGTCCTAGTTCCACCTTAGGCACAAACCAGATAGTTGGGAGAGAGAGAGAGAGAGAGAGAAAGCAGGCCCAATGCCAAAAGTAAATAATTGTAGGCCCATATTAAAAATCTAGGAAAGGATTATTTCTATTGTACAGCATAATTTTCTTCACACCTTCTTCTGCTGCTGTTCTAAGTTCTACAACTATTTTCACTTTCCAAGTATGGTGGTTCAAAGAAATCCAAAATAAACCCACAAACTGTTTGCTAATTTGTTACTTTTTTAAAATGCCTTGGTTTGGATTCACATATTATGTTCGTGGTTTAATTAAGTTTACCAAATAAACCTAACAACCTTGTTTGGGCATAGTGCTAAATTGTAAACCATGATTTATCAATCCCCTTGGCTGAATTCACACATTAGATCACTTAATTCTTTTTTGATTCAGAGAACTATACAGATCTAAACTGAAAAACCTATCAAAATTAGAGAAATTGAAAGAGATAGCCTGAAACATATGAGTATCAAATGTATTTGGGAAACATAAGGATAGTTTCAAACCCATGAATTGGACTCCTAAATTGGTTTAAATCAATTTTCAAAATGGTTTAGGATTTCTGCTCAATAGATATTCTGCATAAGTGCCAACTCTCAAAGTTTGTCTGACATGAACCTTTTCCTTGAAAAAGGATTTATTCCAAACATGTAGGAACATATATAAATACTATTAACAACACCAAGGTCATTTTGTATACTCTTAGCTTGGACTACATGCTCAGCTGAGGAAAGGAGTTTTTCTCTTCAGCAATATTCCAAGAAGCCAAATATCTTGGGCTAGTTGCCCTACATAGAAATCTAGGCTCAAAAGAAAAAGAAAAAAGGCTAGTAGCAAGGTATTGTTGAATCACTTGTTTCTGAATCTAATCTATTCAACTTGTTAAAGCTGAGCAAAAATTAACTAAGATTACAGAAAGATGCTTATGCTTTTGAAAGATTAAGGCTTATGTGTGTTTGTATCTCACCCTCCCACCCCATCCCCCCTAAGTACCGATAGAATCATCCTAGGAAAACCATATGCTGTTTAGTCTTTTCTTAGAAACTGAAAAGCCACATTGTGATCTTCCTTTTGGAAGATCACACTTCAGGATACAATAAAAATTCAAATTTGATGAATAATGCATATAATCAAATAGGAGCAGTAATCACCACTCATACATGCCCCCCGGTGATGCTGCAGGCCCAAGAAAGGCAACATGGCAAAAATGAGTGGCTCTGCTTCCCTCTTGCACCTGGATTTTGTTAATGTGTAGGTGGGGAAATGTAATTATCATCACCTTGATAGCCTGATTATGTCTAGCAGCTTGGGAGTTCTTTGGACTACAGAGATTGTTGAGTGGTACTCAAGACCACCATGAAACTCAGCATCATAACATGTTTACTCAGACACACTAGGCCAGTTGTGCCCAAAACTTCTTCAAGGAATTCCTAACATAAAAATAACAACTGTTTTTCTCAGCAAATGCTGATTCATATGATATAACATTTGGTTTGGAATGAGAGCTTGATGTTTGGAGTCAGCCTCCCCTTCTAAAGTGCCAGCCTAAAAGTCTACATTTTTATTACTTTATGCTTGTGTATATATGTGTGTGAGAGAAATATAATTTGAATATCCCATAAGCAGCTAGTTTAGCACATGACCAACAATTAAATGATTCTCTGGCAGATAACTTTGAAGAATAAATGTCTTGGTTCATATAATCATTGTAATAATTTAATAGGTTAAGTTTTTCTTGATGCATTCAGTCTGTTCAGTTGTCTTGAGACTGTGATTAAATGAGGAAATCATCAATTAATCCCAATACTGTCTAAATTAGAAAACCATAGTTTCTTTTTTCCATTTTGGATTGAATGAGAATACTAAAACAATAAAAATAATACCAAAAAATATATCAATTTCTTCCAAGATTAACAACCATAATTTCTCAGTTTGGATTTACTTGATGAAAACAGCAAAGGGGTTTATTATTTGGTGAATAGTAGCATATCTTGGATGATAATGTAGCCATGATTACTGCCTGTCAGAACAATCTGACCAGCCTTTAAGCTAATTTCTCTATTCCTGTGTAAAGCAATGTCTCAGAATAGATGGGGGTATTCCAAGGACTATTGCTAGTTGCACTACTGAAAACACTGCTACAAAATGCAGACTCTGGAGAACTGGGGCAATTGATCATGCATACTATCTATTTTGGTAGAACAGATAAATTCATTTTAATTTTATTAAGTTTTTTTAATTGCAACTGACTTTTCCTAATAAAACAATAATTAATATTTATACTTGCACTTATTTCTATAAAAATTAACTTAAATAACTATTGTATAAAATTATATACTTTACAGAAAGTACTTCAGGATACAATAAAACTATATACTTTATAGAAAAATAAGTGTGTTATATAAAACTATGTAATTAAAAAAAATACTAAGATACCAAAGAAGTTAGAAAGAAAAAAAAAGATAAAACCGATTTAATATTTGTACCCACTAAAGCTCATTAGTGGCTAATTCTGCTAACTATGTTTGGGCAAAGAATGTGCAAATGCCAAAAAGATGACATATCTGATCATCAGAAATGGATAATTGTGAGATTTCCGGGGCCTCTGTTGTTTGTTCTCAGAAGTGTCAAATTCAAGGAGCTCTTTCTTAATTATCTTGGGCCTAAAAAGAAGAGACAACCACTGCTTCGCAAAACACCAGGACAACTATTAATTCTGTCATTTCTATTCACCCATAAGTTCCACTGCTTTGGCTTATTGTATGCAGTACCTGTAAAATCAGCTTGCTTTAAAATTGCACTAACGTCCTCTAAAATGCTCTTAAAAAGAAAGAGCTTCAGGAAGACAGCATAAAATAACTGTTGTATGAAATTAAATGCTGTTCCTATATAATGGTCTGAGGATTGCTTCTTGTGCCAAGGACCTGAAATGAGATTCAAACTATTTCCACATACTTGAACACCATAGCACAAAGTGCATTTTCTTATATGTAGCCTAAATCTAATCAACATAAGCTTTAAATCCATACCCAGATTTAATTGTTTCTTCTTTGTTATTACTTTTTTATTAGTAAAGTATCAACCTTCTCTATCATAAGAGACAATGAAGGTATAAAAGGTATTCATAATCTGTTTAAATAAAAATAATTAAAGAAATGATTTCCTTCTTGTTGTAACCATCCTGGAAATATATTATGTACTAAGGGTCAGCTCACACCAAGTTTTGTTTCTTTCTGGGGGGGAAACTGAAGACACCAAAGTGGAAATACGTTGTAATAGTTAAAATCTTGGAAACCATGAATAATATTTTTTAGAAAAAAAAATTATTTAGTTCTGTTTCTCAGCAATATCACATCAGGGTATAGAATCATTAATCCTACTGGTCACAAATAGTTAAGAAAATGCTTTTCTTTCCAGGTGAGTGTAAATGCAGCTGTGCATGTATTACTTCCAACAGAAAAGAAACTATACAATCATATAAAAGGATCCCAGCCACCTTCACTTGTTAAAAGCCCAACTGATTTTTCTAAAATATGTCTTCAGAGTGTTCTTTATATTTCATCTTCAAATCACAGAGAAGTCTTTGTGAATTCATAGCAGTGTGTAAGAATAATCTAGGGAAAGAGGTCAACTACTGAGCCAACATTTTATGAATAATAGTAGAATGTAGATCAGAGGGGAAAGACTGCAGGGCAATATACTTTAAAAAAATAACAAAGTCAGGATTGCTTTGTATACTATACTATTTGTTGCTCCATATGCAGTCTTTCAGAAAAAGTATTCATGAGTTCACCTTCTTGATCTTCCAACACTTTCCTGAAAAATTGATCTTAAAAATTAGGACCCACTCTTAAATTTATTTGTCAAATTTATATATCACCCACCTCACTGGCAGACAGATTCTTGATGGCATGTAGTCAAAAACACAAAGACCAAAAAGCCATATACAAATACAATACATGAGTAAAAGAGCCAGATACAAACAGGAATAAAGTAAATTAAATGGCAGGGTAAAGATCATGACAGAATGATTTCATTTGAAGGCAAACATCCAGAGAAACTGAGTTAATTTTAAAAAGCAAATCTGTGACTTTCAGTAATACATTCAGATTATTGAAAAAACCGCTGGGGGCCTCTACTGTAAAAGTGCATTAAAGTAACATAATATATCAACAATAAAAGTAATAACTGGCTCCATTAGAATGTAAGAATATCAAGGCAGCAGATGAAAACCAAATATTTAGACAATGCTACTGATAAATTTAGGTAGACCTGAGAAGGACTCAGTTTATGGGCAGGTTTGTTAGTGGAAATGGCAGTCCTTCAAATTGCCAGGTTCCAAGTTTCAAATAACTTTAAAGGTAAACATCCATGCTTTTTTGAATAGTTCTCAGAAATGTGTGGTCAGATAGAAAAGTATGTCAGAGCTGATACACTGACAGTCCCATTTTAGAGCCTCCCAGCTGTAGTCTGGAATTATGTTTCTTTGTAGGCCTTCTTATCCTTTGATGGAAGAAGCTAGTCTGTATTTTTCCTTTAATTTTTCAACAGACCGCAAAAGTAATTCAATGGCACTTTTTTGAGCAATTGAAGTTTTGCAAAATTATATATGTGTTTTGAAAGTGTAGAGCCAATTTACTATAGTGGTTAAGGCATCAGGCTAGAAACTGGGAAATCATGAGTTCCAGTTCTACTTTAAGCACCAAACCAGCTGGATGACCTTGGGTCAGTCAGCGCTAGGAAGAAGGCAATGACAAATCACTTCTGAAAAACCTTTCTAAGAAAACTTCAGGAACTGGCTAAGACAGTCTCCAAGAATCATGAATGGAAGAAAAAAAATTGAACTTTAGGTAAATGACAGAGATGGACATAAAAGATATATCAAATATTTTCTTTTAATTGCTTTTTAAATTTTATATTTTTGTATGTTCGGTTTTAACTGCTGTTCACCGCCCCGAGTCTCCTGGGAGAGGGGCGGTATATAAATTGAACAAAATAAATAAATAAAAAAAAGGAGCGATGAGAAGGTTAATAGTAATAGTAATGCAGATTTTGTAAATAGTTGGATAGTGTTAAGGGAATTGTTTGTTTAGCAGAGTGATGGCATTTGAGAAAAAACCTGTCCTTGTGTCTAGTTGTTCTGTTGTGCAGGGTTCTACAGCAATGGTTGCCAACCAGTGGGCTGGGGACCACTGGGGATCAGTGAGAAAATTTTGGTGGTCCGCAGAGAAATGTTGTCCCCAAAGCAATTAATCCAGGCTGCGCGGGAACACAAGGCTTGCATTGCGAGCATCACAAGGTAGTGAAGGGAGGGGGGAAAGGCCGAACTTGCCCCACACACCTGGCCTGGCCACCGGGCTGCTTCTTTCTTCTTCTGCTTTTGGCTGCACGCAAGGAAAGCAGCCAAAGTTTTTCTTTCTCTCCCCCAAACTCTGCCAGAAACGAGACTTGGGGACCCTGCAAGGCCTCCTGCCTCAAAAGAGGCTCATTTCTGGCGGAGTTTGGGGCAGAGAAAGAAAGGCTTCTGCGGCTTCTGCTGCTTTCCTTGCACGAAGCCAAAAGTCTCTCCCTCCCTCCCTCTCTCGCACCGAGAACAGAGCTGGAGACGGGGATCCTGCGATCCCAAATAAAGAACGATCGATTGGTAGGAAAACAGGGGATTTTCTTGCAGACTTTTTTTTTGGGGGGGGGATTTCCCCAGGGTCTCTGGTCCGCAGGATTTAAAGGGATGAGTTTGGGGGTCCCTGGGGTCCAAAAGGCTGGCAACCCCTGGTCCAGGATCTCCTGCTTGAGCAGGGGGGGGTGTTGGAGTAGAAGACCTCCAAGGTCCCTTCCAACTCTGTCATTCCGTATCCCTGTCAATCTGGGAGAAGGATATGGCTCCCAGATGTGGGCTGGCAAGGAGCCCCCCCAAAACTGGGGTGCAAGAAGCAGAGGCAGCTCCCCTGTTTCTTCATGACTCTACAAAACTGCCAGCAAAGTAGGAAGTCCTGTGCCAAACTACAAGCCGCAGCAATTCTTCCCCTCCTCCTTCTCCTCCCCCCCCCTCCCCAGCAGCCAGCTGGCTCGGATTATTTGGAGCTGCAGATGAAAAACATCTGGATGTCAGCTGCCTCCTTTGGCTGGAGAGAGGCAGACTTTGCTGGCGAGGGAAGCGCAGTAGCCGGGCGCACCAAGGGGCGCAAAGGCCTCCAGGCGAACTGCAAGCCACAGATGTGGACAGACGGCGACCTGCAGAGCTTCGAGTCCAACCTTCTGCTGGGAGCAGGAATCTCAGTCCGAATCTCCCAAAAGGATGGCTGGCCAGCCTTCGGTTGAGCCCACTGAGCGAATAAAGGGGCCACGTTTGCAGGTGAGACGAAGCTGGCAGGAATAGCCAACACCCCAGAAGATAGGCTGAAGATCCAGAGGGATCTTGACAGACTGGAACCCTGGGCCGTCTCTAACAAAAGGAAATTAAATGTGGAGAAAAGGAAAGTCCTACACTTAGGCAAGGAAAACCCAAAAGGACACCTATAGACTGGGTGAAACCAGGCTCAAGAGCAGGAACTGGGATCTTGGAGTCCTAGTGGACAACCAGCTAAATAGGAGCCAATGTGGTGCAGCAGCAGCCAAAAAAGCCAATGCAACCCTAAATTGCATAAACAGAGGGATACAATCAAGATCAAGGGAGGGACTAATACCACTCTGTAAAGCCTTAGTAAGGCCACACCTAGAGTCCTACACTATAAAAAATATGTTGAGTAGAAGTGCAGAGAAGAGCAACCAGGATGATGAGGGGACTGGAGGCTAAAACATAGGAAGAATAGTTGCAGGAACCTGGCCTGGCTAGTCTAGTCTTTTTGTCTGTCTGTCTGTCTGTCTGGGTGTTTGTATATCTCTATTACCCAAATTCAGTGATTCTTCTTTTCCTCCTCCTCCTCCTCCTCCTCCTCACTAACCGACCTCCTTCTAACACTGATGATGTGACCTATTTGGGTCATGAAATGTCTGCAAGAAAACCATGCAACTCAGAGAGCACCAAGGACCCAACTATCTTCCTATTCTCCTTCCTTCCTTCCTTCCTTCCTTCCTTCCTTCCTTCCTTCCTTCCTTCCTTCCTTCCTTCCTTCCTTCC
>JANHFN010007596.1:20746-32903 GCA_032468175.1 Toxicocalamus goodenoughensis | reverse complement strand
CCCCAGCCAGCCCCATCTTGGTTTCCTCTGCAATCTGTGGCCTTTGGGGATTCCTCATTGGTGGTGCTTGTGAAAGTGCTCGCTGGCTTGAATTGAGGCCCATCTCATACACTGCATGTGACTCTGGGAGGCGCAAACAGTTCAAATAAGATGGAAAATAAATAACATCAACAAATCAATCAATCAAAACAGCCAAAAGAAAAACAAGACCACTAAAGAGTACACACATAACCAAAAACAGAGAGAGGTTTAGGACCTGCCTTGATTCTCTTATGTTTTGGCCTTTTTCTTAACAAGAAAATGTATTGATTTCCTTTTTTTTCTTTGGTTTTTAAATTAAAGTCTTCCTCTCACCATGGAGCTTTCTACTTCCCTATTTAAAATTGAACATTTTAATGTTTTTATTGAATTTTAAGAAAACATGAAGCAGAAATAGCAAAAAAAATTGTTTTTCCTCCTCTGTCCAATGTTCCATCTCACCATTAGAGTTTTATTTTGATTGATCCAAAATAAACTTCAAATAAAACTATGACGCTGAATATGTTCCGTTAAAATACAGGTAGTCCTTAACTTACTGTGGTTCATTTAGTGACCATTCAAAGTTACTATGGCCTTGAAAAGAGTGACGTGACTATTTTCACTCTTAACAACTGTTGCAGCATCACTGAGGTCAGGTGATCAAATTCAGAACCTTGGCAACTGACTTGTATTTATAACGATTGCAGTGTCCGAGGTGATGTAATCCCTTTTTGCGACCTTCTGACAAGCAAAGTTAATGGGAAAGCCAGATTCATTTAACAATTGTGCTACTAACTTAACAACTGTAGTGATTCACTTAACTTTGGCAAGAAAGGCCATAAAATGGAGCAAAATTCACATAACTGTCTCACTTAGCAATGGAAATTTTGGGGTCAATTCGATTGTGGTTACAAGTCGAGGATTCTCTGTACTGAAGGATCATTTGACTGGGAGTTGTGACTACAAGAAGGCTGGCACATTATTTCAATTTATGTGCTCAGATTTTCAGTTTTAACTTCTGAAATGTTACTTTTTAAAATAATTATATATTTTTATTTATTTATTCTTTGGCTCTCCCTGACTGTAAGGCCCATAAAAAACAGAGAAGTGGAGAGAGAAGGCCAACATTTCTGCTCTTCTGCAGGAAGGGTATCCAGAAATGGTTGGGGAAAGGAGCAGGGAGGGTCTCGCTCGGGAGCCCAAGTCTAACCAGTCGGCCTTCCTCCCCTGTCTGGCCAGGACGTGTCACTCATCTCCAACAAGCTAACCAGCATGCAGAACAGCCTGGCTGTGTTGGTGGACACGCCGGACTACTCAGAGAAGTGTGTGCACCTGGAGGCGCTCAAGAACCGTCTGGAAGCCTTGGCTAGCCCCCAGATTGTCTCTGCCTTCAGCACCCAGTCCGTTGGTAAGAGGGCCGTGAGTGTGTGTGTGTGTGTGTGTGTGTGTTGTATGTGGGTCATGGGAAGGGGGCTAGAAAGCAGAGAGGGGTGTTGTGGGCTTTCCCTGCATATCCAGCCCAGAACTGCACAGAAGGCGCTTGCTGGGGAACAGGATTTGCTGCTCAGGTGCAGGGGAGGTTCAGATTAGGTGCAAATGTTTCATCACAAAATAACTCGGACGCTGTGCTTGAACCCAAATCAGTGGGACTCGAAGGCTTAAGGCAGTCTACCTGAAATAGTTCCATGGCACGCAGGTTGCAGGTTTAGCAAGCCTTTGCACAAAGGAACGGGGCTTCTGGAGAAAGCTGCACCCGAGGCAGGCCTTGGCAGGGAGACGTGAACGTTGGCAGTGAGGCTACGTAAAGTGGGAGCAGACACAACACTTCAATGGGCCCCTCTAATAACATGGTTAGGAATTTGGTCTCATGCTGCAGACTACTGACTCCAAGTCAATTTCGCTCACCAAACCAAGAAAATAAGAGGGGAGGTTTTGGTATCTTACCTGAAGCTTCTTGTGCTTGGAGAATTGGGCAGCACAGGTAGGCCCGGACTTATGACAAGTTGCTTAGCAGCCATTCAAAGTTACAAGGGACACCCACCCACCCCCACCGAGAAAAAAGGTTGGGTTTTGAAGTTCCATTGGCTCCTCCCTTTTGGCCATGTGGCTGCTTTTTGGGTGTTCAGTAACAGACTCACATTTATGAGTGTTTGCAGCATCCTGCAGTCATGTGGCCATGATTTACAACTTTTTTGCCAAAACCTGGCATTCATTATTTATTAGCAAAAGCCCTTAGACTTATATACCACTTCACAGTGTTTTTACAGTCCTCTCTAAGTGGTTTGCAGAATCAGCCTCTTGCCCCCAACAGTCTGGGTCCACATTTTACCCACCTCAGAAGGACGGAAGGCTGAGTCAACCTTGAGCTGGTAAGGATCAAACTGCTGAATTGCAGGCAGCCGGCAGTCAGCAGAAGTAGCCTTCAATGCTGCAGTCTAACCACGGCGCCACCACGACTATTATTTTTATGTATCAAATTTATTTGCTGCCCATCTCCTATTTCCAGAGTGGCCTACAGCAAATTTACTTTTGGTTTTCAGCAAAATGCCCCACAGCAATCACTGGGTTCCCTCAATGATGATGGTGTCCCCTTTATGTCTGCCATGTTCATTGAATGACCACTGCAAAAAAAAAAAGAGTCATCAAATCAGATTGGTCACATGATGACCCAACTTTATGAATATCACGACTTATGACTGTAATAGACAGGCTCCATTATGGTTGTAAGTCGAATCCAAATGCCGGGTGGTGGGTGGGACCAGGGGCTGGGGCTTAGCAAGGAAGGACATTGATTCACCTGGGGTGACCCAGAAAAGGGAGCCCACGGCTGCCTTGGTCCCGCTGCCTCCCTGCAGTCGAAGCCCGTGTCTCGTCCCTTGGGCAGTGCAGCTCAGGTGCTGCCACCCACTTCAGGAACGTCTCCCAAGAGCCCCCCCATCTGGCCCTCTTGGGGAAAAAAGGGGTCGCTCTGTGACAGCCAGTTTTCCAGCATCCCCTGAGGACCTTCTCAAAACTCCCGAGACGCCCATAGGCCCCCGAGGCTCAAGCCCTCAAACCTGGGCTCTGTTCTTCTTCTGTCACACCAGGGGATTCGGTCGTAGCTCTCAGTCCCTGAAGAGAACAACGAAGCTCCCCCACGGGCACTGCCTGCAGTGGAGGGGGGGGGGCCTTTTGGGGCACGGGCTGTTGGCAAGGGCCTTCTTGCCCTGGTCTTTAGAGTCTCTGGAAGAAGAAACAGACGGAGGACCACCAGCAGACTTGGCCAGTTTGAGGCTGGAGAGAGGCCTGGGTGGGGATGGGCAGTTCCCACTTAAACATCTTAAAGGGGTTCTGTGGCTTTTGAAGGCCTGACTCTTGTCACATCTCTTTGCAGGCCTCCTGGGGGTGGAGATTTGTCCTTTCTTTTGGGGCTCCGTCCTTTGATTGCCGCCTTCTGTGATTGCCACAGGGTCTCTTGGAGTTGTGCCACTGAGTTACCAGGTGGGGGCAGCCTTGCGCTAAGCACTGGTTGTGGCTGGCCCTGCCTGCAGTGTGGCTCGCTCTCCATTAAGGGGGTTCCAGGATTGCAAACAACATCTCGTGCTTGGACCGTGACCCAACGTGGACCCCTATTTGTGGGAGCCATTTAATTAATCATTTGCACCCTGCCTTTATTATTCTCCCCACCAAACGGAAGAGCTTACCCTGGCAGACTTCTTGCTCTGAGGGGGCTTTAGGCAGAAGAAAAGAGGTTGGAGGGAGGAAGGACGTGACGGTGGCAGGTAGAGCAGGGCTTGCTTTCTCCTCTCCCTCTGCTTGGATGCTCCCTACAAAACGCCTTCCCCATGAACCATCCTGGAGGGGTGCTGCAGTGTGTTCTAATGGCCCTGGGACTGCTGGGGACCGGAACGTGGGCAGAGCAGGGTCTGGGCCTCCCTGGTCAGCTTTTGAGGCATTTGGGTGGGTGGAGGATATCGGGACTGGAGTGGCACAGAGGCTGAAGCTACTTCTGTGCAAGCCAGACTAATGGAGGGACATCTATCCTTTTAGATCAGGCCCAGCTGTTTGTGAAAGTCTTCATGGAAATTGACCGGATGCCGCAACTGCTGGCTTACTACTACAAGTGCCACAAGGTATTGGGGTCCCCGCAGCTGCTGAAGCAGATTGCCTGTTTTTATTCAGCCCCCCCTCCCCCCCCCTGCCCCCACTTGAGCTGGAGCAGAGAGAAATGTGGGCCTAGTTTCTGAAACGGCTCCTGGCTGGTGACGATCGTGATCAATCAACCCTTCAAACGTTTATTGTCAATGCACATCATGTGCACAGTGAAATTGAAACGAGCCTCCCTGGTGCTGGCCCTGCATGTCTTATCACATTAATCCTAATTGCGGTGTGTATGTTGCGTTCAGAAGTCTGACAGCCCCTGGACAAAAGCTGTTTTTCAGCCTCTTCGTTCGGCTGGCTCTGCTTCTCTATCTCCTGCCCAATGGAAGGAGAGGAAAGAGGTGCTGATCATCGTCCCCGAGGATTTTCCTCATCTGCTGAGGCAGCAGCAGGTCCTGGCGGTTTCGTTCAGGGGTGTCAGGGGCAGCCCATACCTTTGGGTGCTGTGCTCATCACCCTCTCTATTGCCTTTTTGTCCACGGCTGTCAAGCTGCCTTCAAGAGGCAAGGGTTGGCCTAGTCCACCCAGGAGAATGGAGGGGCTGGGGGGCCAGTGAATGTGGGGTGGAGGTGGGTGTCTTTTTCCCATGTCCCCCCCAAAGTTGAGCAGCATTCAGTGCACTTTGAAAGGCCTATTGCGGAGGGCTGCCCTTGAGACGGGCCCTCAAGCCCAGCTCCGTGGCTCTCCTGGCTCAGTTCTGCCCAGAGCCGCCAAGGGTCCTTCCAGGCCTGCTGGCTGGTGCAACGGGAGAGGGGGGAGGGGGAGAGAGGGAGAGGGAGAATTGGGCACCTCTTTTAAGACCTAAAACTGTGCAAGTTTGGAAAGTAGCCAGTTGAGAAACCTCTCTTCTTCTTCCTCCTCCTCCTCTTCCTCTCCCCCTCCTTCCTTTCCAGACCTCGAGTCTTTGGGCCTTTGTCCCTGTTGGGCCTTTGCCCATTTTACAACTTACGCAACACAGCTGGCAAGGCGAGAGGCAGGTTCTGGGCAGAACGCTGGTCCCCTGCAGCCCAGCCCAGCCTGGCCCTCTTCCCCACTGGCCAGGTGGGGCCGCAGGAGAAGTCTCAGGTGCTGCTTCAGGCAGCGGTTTGGCTTCAGAAATCCACGGGGGCCCAAGAGCCACTGTGATGGGTTCACAGATGGCTCCGAGGATGCTGCTTAATCCCCAGGGGGTTTATGAGTCAGTTGGAGGACAGAGGTTGTAATGTGGATGATGGTCTCTAGAATTGCTGGATGTGGTTTATCAACTTCTCCCCAAAGAGGAGTCCAGTCCTTAGGGCAGCCTTGTGACCCGGGCCCTGGACAATTAAATAAGCACCAGTCTGGAGCCTACCTGACAGTGGGGTCTCTTTCCTCCAGTTCCCCCATTTTCTATGCTTCTTGGCAAGAGCAAACATTGTCTCACTGACACCCCAAATAACTTCACCCTGGCTGTGATCCTGACCCTCTTCCTTGCTCCCAGGTGCAGCTAATGGCAGCGTGGCAGGATCTGTGCCAGTCAGACCTCCTCCTGGATCGGCAGTTGGCAGAGCTCTACGAAGTGCTGCTGGGGACGTGGCACACACAGCTGCAGTGGGCCACGCAGGTACAGCCATGCTGGGGAGGGGAGGGTTCTGTGGGGTCCAGAGCCTCCTAGGCTGGTGCTCAGGAGGAGGCCAGTCTCTCCCCGCCCAGGCAGCAGAGGCCAGCAGGTGCTGTTTCCCTCCTCAGGCATCCCTGCAGCTCTATCTCTTCCTCCATCTCCTTGAAATGTGGCCAGATTGCTCAGTCAACCTGACCAGAACTTGCAAAGCTCCAGATACTGGCCTCACCTGATGTTGTGCTCCCATCAGCCCGAGGGTTTCCTCAACAACCATTGTAGCTCAACTGGATTTAGTGCCGCAGGAACTTCCCTTGCAAGATTAAACCGTTTATGATTCTTTACATAAAAAGGGTTTGCAATGTAAACTAATTATTGGCAAACCGCTTCCCTTATGCTCCCCGTTCCCCAAACAGATGCCACTGATCTGTGGTTGCATGAACCTGAAGTGTGATACAGAATTAGATATCCATGTAACCATCGCCTGGTATATAGGCAGGTTTCTGCCCAGAGCCCAAGTCTCGTTAAATTAATACTTCATTATTATTGAAATTATTTGATCCTTAAAAGCTTATGCTGCAATAACTCCGCTGTTCTTTGAGATGCCAAAGACTCTGCCACATCAGGGCACTGAACTGAGGCCCAGTCACTGCTGCTTGTCCAAGATCACAGGTGATAATCCCTCTGGATCCCTGAACGACTTGGAAATGCTCAGTTGAATCTTTGGCAACTCTCCGCAAATGGCCCGATGTCTTGCTTTAACCTTGTTTGATTTCTGTGTTGGAGTGGAGCTTCCCTATATCTCTGCCCTTTAGCTCTGGTGCCTTTTCTGTGGCATGTGTGTGTTTCTGTGTGTGACCAGAACTGATGGGCAGACACCCAGTATAACCCTGCTGGCAGAGGAGAGGATCTGTGCATCTCTGGTCTGTCCCAGACTGCAGCAGAGGATCTGTTGCCTCCCCCACCCCCACCCTGCAGCAGCAGAAAAGGACTGGGTTCCCTGCTGGCAAACTGGTTTGCTGGAATTTGGAGAAGCAGCGGCCAGCTTGGTCGATTAGGTCCTAAGGCTTTCATCCGTGAAGGGGAGAACTGATGCTTATCTCTGGGGAGGCCTGGAAGGAGCTTGCCTGCCATCTTGGGCGGCTCTTGCTCCCTTGACAGACTGAGCTGCCTCTGGGCCCTTTCCCAAGGACCCTTCTCGGCTTCCTTGTGGCCGATGAGGCAGCCTCAACTGCGAATAAAGCCACGAACGGGCGCAGAGCAGCTCCTTCTGACAAGAAAACAGATTCTTTCATGCAGGATTTAAATGAAGCTCATTAAGAGGCCTGGTACCCCTTGGACAGTGACCAGAAGGTCTCCCTGCTTGGTTTGGGATGTGGTCATCTTTGTTTCTCCAGCTGTTTCCTTCTGCCAGACCTTTTCTCTCCACCCATCTGTCATATCTCAAAAGGAGGATTGTTTTCTGAGGGCTCCTCTGGATCTTCTGCAGGAAGTGGGTGGGTGGGAACTCACTGGTGATCACCCACTTATCTCACCAGATCTGCTCTTCTAATACTGACAGCTCATTCTGCCTGGGGTGATTCTCTGTCCTCCAGGTCATGGTTGTCCCGAAGGGGCTTTTTCAAGAAGCAACTGGACTTTCTAGTTTTTCTTTAAAAAACGCTTTGCTTCTCATCCCTGAAGCTTCTTCAACTCTGACAGGACGGTGGGGAATGGAAGGATTGATATTCCTTGCAGACAGCTGGTCATTTGCATCCTTTGAGAGACCTGTAGAGGCCACTTGGAGGTCTGGGGGGAGAGATATGACATCATCTATCTCCAGTCTACCGCACAATCCTTTCAGCAGTTCCAAGAAGGTACCACACCCATTTGCACCAATTAGGTGACCCTGAGGACACAGATGGCCTCAAGGACTCTCTCTGAAAGGATGCAAATGACCAGCTGCCTGAAAGTAATAATAAATCCTTCCATTCCCCACCATCCAGTCAGAGCTGAAGAAGCTTCTTGAATGAGAAGCAAAATGTCTTCAAAGAAAAGCAAGAAAGTCCAGTTGCCTCCTGAAAAAGCACCTTTAGGACAACTCATTCTGGTTTTTCTTCCCCTAGAATCATCTAAACCTGTATTTAGAGACCATTAACAAAGTCCAGCCCTACAAGGTGACATTGATTGCAACTACTCTGCACCTACCAACATTTTTCATTAGTCATGGGAAAAACGGAAGCACTGTAAAAATGCTAGATGGATGTAATGATTGTTCAGATTTCTTATCAGAGATTTGCACAGGAATATGGCTAAATATAAATGCCAGGGGAGTTTGATGTAGTGCTGTAAGGAAATCACCTTGCAGAAGGCACCCAGAAACCATTAGGGCACTGTTCTTCTTAATCTCACCAACTTGAAGATCTGTGGACTTCAATTCCCAGAATCCCCAGCCATGGAAGTCCACACATTTTAAAGGTTGCAGGTGCAGAAGAAGCTGCATTGAGCTCAGGAAGGTCTGAGGAAGAGGCTCAGGCTGGGTCCCCCCATGCTCCTGGCTCAACGGGGGCATAAGGTGGAGGGGAGGAAAATGATGGGAGGTTTGCAAGATTCTGTTACCCAAAGAGGGTAGCTCAAGTTGTTTTGTAGAGTCAGTTTCCTGGTCCATCTATCCCCTAGGCTGACAAGTTCATTATGTACTTTAAAGATTAATGATGAAAGAAACATTGACATTAAAAATGGAATTTTTGAAAACAGGTAGGGCTTTGTGTAGTCTGTTGCTTTCTTGACACACCTAGCACATTTTCTCCTTTTGCCTCCTTCTCCTTTTCTATTCTGCCCTGAAGCTCAGTATGGAAAACTGAGCTTCATTTCAAAATTTGCTAATTTCAAAAAAAGGAATTAGTAGCTTCAGAACGAGGATATTCTGGGACCGATGTGGAAATGTGCAGTGGGCTTATCAATTTTTGTCATCTTTCTTGCTAACAAGTCACCCCGAAGCATAGGCCTAATGAGTTTTTTATGGTTAAAAAAAAGTCTGCTTGCCTAGTTCATGGAATTTTACAAGGTCCAAAGTCTTCAATAAACACCTTAAAATTTCTGTGATTCAGATGCACCTTTGCAGTCAATCAGGAAAAGCCACAGAATTGTAGAAGCGTTTTGCATTACTGTTTTCGGTGCTGCACAGGTGGGGTCAAGAGGCAACGGCTTTTAAGCCTTCCCGACTAGATCCCTCCTTGAAACAATCTGACGTAAAATCTTCCCTAAAATGTGTCTGGGTCTTTCTCTTCCTGTAACCAAAGCAGGTAGGGCACCATGGCTTTCTCATACAGAGCCCAAATGCCCATGTGCCTTTTTGTTTTTGTTTTAATCTTAATTATAGCAATGTAAGACTCGGAACACTGCAAAATGCAACAAATAATCCAAGCTCCATTAAAGCAATTCCTGTTATCTCAGTTATTGGGTATCCATCTTTATAGTTTTGAAGATTACGGTCTGAAATCTCTAATGATCTAAGCGCTAGAGCCCACTATAACCACATAGCCAAAAAGGCGTTAAGAGTTGTTAACCTAATCCTATATAGCTTTTTCTCTGGTAATATTGCACTAATAACTAGAGCATACAAAACATTTGCTAGACCAATACTTGAATACAGCTCATCAGTCTGGAAACCGCATTATTTATCTGATATTAACACAGTTGAGAAAGTACAGAAATATTTCACAAGCAGAGTTCTCCACTCCTCTACTCGTTGTAGAATACCTTATGCCATCAGACTTGAAATTCTAGACCTAGAAGACCTAGAACTACGCTGCCTTCGGTCCAATCTAAATATAGTATATAAAATCATACCTTGCAATGATTTACCTGTCAATGAACACTTCAGCTTCAACCATAACAATACAAGAGCACACAATAGATACAAACTCAAGGTTAATTGCACCAAACTTGATTGCATGAAATACGACTTCAGCAACAGAGCGGTAAATGTCTGGAATACTCTACCTGACTGTGGTTTCTTCCCCAAACCCCAAAAACTTTAACCTTAGACTGGCTACTATTGACCTCACCCTTTTCTAAGAGGTCTGTAGGGGTCGTGCATAAGCGCACCAATGTGCCTACCGTCCCTGTCCTATTATTTCTTTTTATTTTTCTTATATATACCCATTTCATGTATTCATAACTACGTATATACTTATACCTATTGTAAGCAATTGACAAATCAAAATAAATAAATAAAAATAAATAAATTTTCAAAAATAGACTGATCTGCCATTTGACTGGTATGGTATAAGACTCCTGCTTTGGGCAGTGGGTTAGTTAGACTAGAAGACTTCTGAGGATACTTCCAACTCTGATTCTCATATCTTCTATCTTCACATTAAAAGTTCACCTGGTTCTGTCCTATCCTGTTTTTAATCTACTTTCTCCCTCCCCGCACTGACTTAGTGAATGATTTCATATCTAAAGATGAAGTCTAACTGTGGTCTATCTTTGTATCCATTGGGTTAATAAAGTAATTACTTCTGTGAGCAAATCTTGGTTTTGAGAGAAAAATCAGTGAACAGGATTTTTCTCTCTCTTGAATTAGCAACATCTTTGATGAATGTCTTTAAGCACTGCCTGCAAATTTGCTGCAGGGAACATAGTTGTCAGTCTTCCTCATAGCATTTTCTTTTTATTGGTTACTGGGAGCTCACTTAAGCAAAAAGGGAAATTGTGCTCCCATCACAATGCAGAATCAAATTGCGTTTATTTCACAGCTCTGTCAAAAACTTTAGAGATAGAATGGGAAATCTAAGCAGCAGTGGGATTTATTGGTGTCTTATTTGAAGAGTGTAGCTTGTAACGTACTAACATGAAAAGGGCTCTTGCAAAAGAAAAAGAACTAAGAAAGGAAAATCCTTACCTATTGTGAATTCGGCAAAAAAAAAAACAACCCACCACCTAGACTTTATTTTGAACATATCCTTTGATTAGAATTCATTGTTGTCACATAAAATAAATTGCTTTGCTTTTCTTCTAATATGACCTGAAATTGCTTCTAACTGAATATGATATGAACTCTAAACGTTCACAGCCTTTACCATGACACATCCAATCCCTTCAGGATGCTCTGGCACAGCTGCCAAGATTTTCAGCTGTTGTCATTCTTATTTAAGCTTACAAGCACGAAAAACCCAAGTTTAGGCAGACAGTATTATATATACAGTATCTCTCACATCAAGGAATCAACAGAAATGATGTTTTAGCATATCCTAGATCTTCATTCAATTGTAGTTCCTTGGCAAGAATTAATGGTATCCTTTACGCAACTTTTTGTATTTTACTGCAAAACATGTTTTTGTTAAAGAGTCATGAGCAACAGCTTCAAGGCCTTATGCATTTCCTTTCCACTAATCCTTGAATGTGGTCTTCCGAGCTCTTCCACAGCACACTAGTTTTTAGGTTAAAGATTGAGACAATGTACCTGTAAATGTCAAATCTATAAAGTCTATGTGATTACCTTGGTCCAGGACACATATCTGAGATCCCACTCATTTTCAGAGCACAGCTTCCATCCATTTAAATTTTCCTGTTTTTTCTGCCTAATGGAATTTTCCATAAAGCCATGCTTAGTAGATTATTTCCTTTATATCCATCATTCATGAAGCTAAAGGAGTGATAGGGATGCCCATCATTAAGTAATTGGATTCATTTGGCAAAAGACAAGAACAGTGCCAAAGGAAGATCTACGTTTTAATTAGCAGTTTAAACATTGGGATAGAGAATGTGCACTACACATATATGAAAATGCTAAAAATGCTAAATCCTTGCTCTCCTATGCAGAAATAACCGAGGACAGGAATGAAAAGTGTTTTTGAAAAGGAGAAAAGATCCACATGTGGAACAAAATAATGTCTGGAAGGGAAAGATAGGTGGAATCAATAGGAGAGGAAATAGTTGCATTGTAACTCTTCTTGCTTTGCTACACCCATGATCCACGCCAAATGTTATTTGTTTGTTTGTTTGTTTGTTCATTCATTTATTCACTGACTTACTGACTTACTTACTGACTGACTGACTGACTGACTGACTGACTGACTGACTTACTTACTTACTTACTTACAATATAATCAGCAATCAGTTCCATACTTTTATATATAGCCATTTTTGTTTCATTTGACAAAGATTTATTAGAATATAGAGTTGGAAGGGACCTTGGAGGTCTTCTAATCCAACCCCCTGCTTGGGCAGGAAACCATACACCACTCCAGACAAATGGCTCTCCAATCTCTTTTTTAAAACTTCCAGTGTTTTAGCATTCACAACGCTGAATGCAAATTTATTCAGTGATTAATTGTTCTAACTGTCAGGAAATTTCTCTTTAGTTCTAAGTTGCTTCTCTCCTTGATTAGTTTCCACCCATTGCTTCTTGTCCTGCCCTCAGGTGCTTTGGAGAAT
>JANHFN010007596.1:4959-16060 GCA_032468175.1 Toxicocalamus goodenoughensis | reverse complement strand
AGGAGGAATTCTGGGAGTTGAAGTCCACAAGTCTTAAAGCCATCAGGTTTGAAGACCCCTGATTTACACTATTGAACAGGGGTCCATGAAGGGTTGTTAAGGCACTCCCGGCCCCAGAAATATCAAGATGGCTGCCCAGTCTCCCTTGTCCGGCCCTTGGAGAGGCAGGTGAGGAGCTGGTCTTCAGGTAGGACTCACCTCTGAAGCTTCGGAGGGCCACTCTGCCATGGAAATGGTCATCTTGTACTGGGTGTTGCTGGAGGAAGAGATGAAAGGTCAGACTTTTCCCTTGCCCCCCCCCCAGCCCCTCCCCCCCACTGGCTCTGCTCAACCACTCTTACTTGCAGGTCTCCTTGCAAGATTGGATGCATTCCTGCCGGTGCTCCTGGCTCATGCGCAGGATGGAGTAGCAGTAGGCTGTGGGGAAGGAAACAGCGTCTTGGCCCAAGGTAGAATCTGGCCTTCAATGTTACCTTTAATCCTGAAGGAGAAACGCCTCAAACCAAAGGTTTGTCCCTTTCTGTTGGGAGCAGCACACCTGGGCGTCTAGGAAGGGGCTTTGCCTGGCATTCACCGGGCTTTCAGATTCCCACCCCATGGCGCCCCCCGGCGGCTCCGTTGTCTTGTTGGGTCCCTACAGCCATGGGGTTGTTCCCTCCATTTCCTCACCCCAGGAGGGATACTCCTCGTTGTTACAGTAATGGGCTCCTTTGGGCAGCGGATAGGAATAGTGGGCACACTGGCAGATCTTCACCATCTTGGCTTGGAAGCAGGAGCGCAGGCAGGCCTGGAAGAGGACGGGGTCCTGCTGGCCGGGTGCTACCCAAAAACAGGGCCCAGCCCCAGCCCCTGGGCACTACCACCTTCCCCTTGCCAGTTCCCAGCTGAATTCCTCCAAGAGGCCCCCACAGAGGGACCACAAGAGCTCTTGGGAATCTCAGCCCCCCCCCCAACTGGCACCAAGAAGGTCTCCTTGGGGAGCGGGGTGGGGGGAGGGAACAGCAGCATTGCTCACCTGGATGGAGTACATGGTTTTGTACTGGCTTCGGAAGGGGGCAATCTTGCTGCCAGGGTGGGAGCAGTTGGCACAGGCCCCCATCTCCTTGGCCTGCAAAGAGGAACCATTAGAGAACCCACCTTAGTAGCTCTCCCTAGATCTGAAGAACAGCCCTTTCCATCTGGGCTGCCACCCCCCTCTTCGCAGGGGGCGGGGCAGAGGAGGGGCACCCAGAGATGAAAGACCCCCTCTTCCACAAATGCCTTGCTGTGCCCCAGTGGCAGCTCCTTCCAGAGGTCTGAGCTGGTCTCTTGCAGGAATCCTCAAGCCAAGGGCCACAGCAGGGTGCCAGCTTGTATTCCCCACCCCCATTTTCAAGAGACTCTGGCTAGAAAAGGGCCCCACCCATCGAGGAGGGAGGCTGCCAGCACAAAGAGTTCCTGCGTGACAGATTTTTCTAAGGAAATGCACGAGGGATTATAAAAAGAGGGTGCTTGTGCAATGAAAAGGCTTACTTGGAACCACCCACAACCAGGAAAAAGGGGGCCACCCAGAGACCAGGAAGCGCCCTTGCTCTCTTCTCAAGGACAAGGCGGCCCTGGAGGAGTTTGGAAACTTCATCAGCAGTTTCAGGAGATTGGGGCAGATTCAGAAACCGACTGCCCTTTTGCTCCCCTCTTCCCCGTTTTGGGTGGGGGTCTTCCTCCGCCCTCCTTTCTCCACAATCAGGGAGTTCCATTCCTTCTGAGCAGCCCTGCAGCCTGTCCTGGGAGGGCTTCCCTGGGCTCACCTGCTTTGCCCAGGTGACTCAAGAGGCTCAGCTTTCAAGAGGCTGCAGCTGCTCTGCACCTGAGAGCTCACAGGCCCCTTCTGCCCATGGAGCAGGACTGTGGGGCTGGGGCAAAGCGGAACAGAGCGGAGCAGAGCGAGAAGGCATGGCCCTCTAAGGGGAGCCCAAACCCCCCCCAAGCAGAGGCACCCCGGATTCCCCCCGCCTGGCTTGGTCTGGCAGAGGCATCATCCACCCCCTGTTCCTGGAGCTCAGCTGCTGAGCATCAGTCCCCGGGCGGCTCACTTCCTGCGATGGAGCCCAGTTCACCACACCAGGGATTGCAGGGAGCACAAGGGGAGAGCCACGTCTCCCTGATCCCCCCCCACAACCTCTGAAAGCCCAGGACCCATCAGGAACAGCCAAGGCGGGTCCTCCCAAAGACCATCTGGCTCTGCCCAAGCAGCAAGCAGGGGACGGAGTGCCT
Organism: Toxicocalamus goodenoughensis; assembly: GCA_032468175.1. Taxonomy (NCBI): domain Eukaryota; kingdom Metazoa; phylum Chordata; class Lepidosauria; order Squamata; family Elapidae; genus Toxicocalamus; species Toxicocalamus goodenoughensis. Next base: position 13,807 of record JANHFN010007596.1, on the reverse strand, counting down.
TCTCAGGGCTGGGGATGCTGCCACATCATGTCCAGCAGACGGACCCCATGAGTTCCCCCCCCCATTGCTGGGTTTTCCACTGGGATGCAGTTGAGGCAGCAGAGACCACTCCCTGCAATCAGCTTCCTGCTCTCATCAAGCGCCAACCCTCAGGGGGAGCTGCTCAGTTGTCAAGGTTCTGAGGGGAGCAAATCTCCGGCCTCTTCTGGACCCCCAGCTCAAGCCCCACCCGATGGCTGGACACTGAAGGCAGCCAGGCCAGGAGGTGAGCCCCCCCCCCAGCTGCCCCTTTTCTGTCAATGGGAAAAGGGCATTAAGGACCCAGGTGCCTCCAGCAAAGCCACAGGTGCCCTGGCCACGAAGACCAGCCAAGGGGGCTGACAGGGACCCTCCCTACGTACCCCATGCCAGATCAACATCCCGCAGGACTCATCCTCTGGCCATACTGCAGATGCCCCCAGCAAAATGGAAGGGGGCAGGGACCCCAACTGGGAAACCCCATCACCTGCGAGGCAGTGTAGTCCTCATAGAGGTTCCTCACGGGAATGTCGGACCCATTGACGGTGCAGTCGCTGTAGGGAGCGCCCATCCTCTCCAGTACATCCTAGGAAGGAAGGGAGGCCCAGAGAGGAGGCAACGGTGGCTTCTGGCTTCCTGGCATGGAGGGCCTTCCCCCCCCCAAAAAAACGGGGCTCCCCTGTCCCTCTTCACACCTCTGGGGAGTGCGGGTCACACAGGGGTCGAAGTCCTCTGAGCCCACCGCCAGATGGGGAAAGCAGCTCCCCTGAGGCAGGAGACCCCCTGGATTCCCTTCCCACCTCTGGCTGACTCCCACTTCTCTTCAGGCGGTCAGCTCAGAGCAGCCCACCTACCACCAGGACGCCGATGGAGGTCTCGGTCCCTGACATGGCGTAGATGCCCTGATCCTTCAGGAAAGGAAAGCTGCCCTGCTCGTGCAGCATCAGCCGGGCTCCGGCCGTGGTGGTGAGGAAGGGGATGTAGTCCTTCTGGCTGATATCCAGGATCACCTTCAGCCCTGCAGAGGCAAAGCCCCACAGGGATCAGCCGGAGGCTGGGGGTCCTGGCAGAGAAATGGGGTGCGGAAACAGGGCACCAGCCTGTCTTCACTCTGTTTGTGGGGGGGGGTTGTCTTGGCAGCCAGGCGCTCTGCCCAAAGGGCTGCACATCTAGTCACTTTGCCACACCCTGGAGAATGGCGGAGCACAAGCTTGGGGGGGGGGGACTGGCTGGTGCCTCTGAGCTGCAATAGAGTGCTTCTTTTGCTGCCAGGGTCTCCCTGCTCCAGTTTGCTTCTGGCCTTTGGAAGGGGGCTTGGCATCAACACCCACACAAATTCAGCCTGGATGAGCAATGCCAGCCTAAGGTTAGTTTTCCCCCGTCTCCAGGTCTACAAATGGTGCTGATCATCGCAGCTGCAGAGCAGGACCCCGAGGCTGTCTCCCTTTCCTGGGCCCAGATCTACTTCGACATGGCAGGAGAGGTGTGGGGCCCCTGCCAGCTCTACAGAGCCCTCCCCCTACCTCCAGTTGGAGCCCAGCCAGGCCTTGAGACCCTCCTCCAGGGAGTCTTCCATCCATACCCCCCCCCCCGTGTACCCACCAAACTCTGCCCCTGGATTGGAGGAGAGGAGGGGCTCCTTCTCAACCCCCCAGTTGAAGACGTAGCAGTTTCCGTGGTCCGGGTGGTAGAGGTGGGTGAAGTTCCTGCAGGAAGCCAAGCAGCAAAGAGATTATTCTCATGGGGAGGTTCATGGGGGTCCTGGCCCACCTCAGACTGGCTGGACTGGTCCTCCCCAAACTTCAGGGGAGGGAGCAGTAAATCATCTCTCTGGTGCCGCATTGGGGTCTTCCAGAGAAACCCTCCACCAGACCCTGAGCTGCCCTGAGAAATCAGAAAATCAATCCCAGTGTCTGCTTCTGATTTGACTTCCAGGGAAGGTTATCTATGCACTGGCCACATTCACACAACCCAAGAGGCCTAAACTATGGATACGAAGGTTCCTCCTGGCTTCACCCAAAACCGGACAGCCAGAAGATCACTTGCTGGAGGTTTCTCTTGCCAACCACTGGGAGTCCCCGGCATCCAGCCACGAAAGACCCAGGACAGAGCCAGCAGTTAATGGAGCCTTGCGTGGGGGCCGTGTGAAGCCAGGCCTCAGAGCTAACTGACAGAGCCCTGGCTTTGACATCCAGAAGGAAGGGCGCCTCTGGGGCTCCCCTCTCACACATTCAGTTTCTCTGAAAACATCCAGACTACCTCATCAGGTTGTTGCTATGATGAAAAGGGGATATAACTCCTATAAATTCTCCAATAAAATGTATGATACGGTCCTGTTGACCAATTCTTGTTTTCAGGGGGGAAAAATGGGTCCAGCCGACTCTAAGCAAACGAACCTTTTCGGTCAGAAAACTTCCAAGCAGCTGATGAGGCTCTGGAAGGGAAAGGGGACTATGCTGTCCTGGGTCCTGGGCCGACTTATGGGGATGAGCAGCATAAGGAAGCAGCCGTTGTGATCTGCTGGCAACCTGTGCAGACGGCAACGGAATCGGACAGTGGGGAAGAACAGGGACCAGTCAGGGAGTCTGGAGAGGACTCAGACAAGGGTCCTGCATCTGATGCAGAGGCGGGGCCAGGGCCATCTGGAAGTGGGGTGCTGATTCCGGAGCCTCCAGAGTCTGGCAGCAGCGAGGTAGATGAACAGGAGGAGCCTGTTCCCAGTGCGTGTGTGGAGAGCTGCCAGAAGGCAAGAGCAGCTAAGACAAAAGAGGCAACTCGGGAGTAAGGTTGGGAGGTGATTGCCTCTCTCCTAAGGGATAAAGGACAGGCAAAGGTGAAGAAACCTTTGCAGGAAGCAAAGTCATTCATTCTGTTCGGATTAATCCTTGAAGTCCTGGGTGGACTTTGTACTCCGTTTGGTTTTGTATCGTTAATTTGGCACTTTAGTTGTTGGCAGCAATTCAAAGGAGAGAAAGGTGGGTGCTTATCTCAAGGGACTGTTTGGGACTCATTATGGGCTGGGAATGAACATAATTCCCAGTGTTGAAATAAAAAAGAGTTGTTTGGACTATGCATTTGCTTAACTATGGTCCCAGGAAGCCTTGGTGAGAACAGCAGCCATTGGGGATCAGCAAACTCTGGACTGAGGAAAAACCAAAATAAGAGGTTTGTGGCAGATGATGTGGAGGGTACCTGCCTTCCAACAGAAAAACCAAACCATTTGGTGAAGAGGGTCGGCTGCCTCTCTTCAAACAGGAGTTCAAATGTCGGCTGATTGATTGCTCCTGGCAAGGCGATGGCCGGAAGGAGAGGCAGCTGCCCTCCAAGCCGAGTCAGTGGACAAGAGTGTCACAGAATCACAGCTAAGACCCAGACAGGTTCTGCAGGGGTCCAGGAGGCGGCCAGGAAAGGGCCACAGAGAAGCACATCCAGCTCAGCCTCGCTGGAGCTTCGTCAGGTTGTGCCTTCACTGGGAACCCTGCCAAGGGATGGATGTCTGCTCACCCCAAAGATTTCTGGGTACTCAAAGCACAAGCCTCTTGGCCAGGATCCGCTCTGGCAACTGAGGGACCCCCCCCGTCTCGTTGGTTTTGGCTTTAGCCAGGTTGGTTTAAGCTTCTCTGGATCTGAGACTGAAGCTTTTGCAAAATCTTATTTCAATATACGGGATCTTGTTTCTCAGAGGGTAATCCACCCTCTGTGACCGAACTGGACTGGACCAGAAAGGGAATTAAGGCAACAGGAAGTGGAGGAAGAGCAGACAAGATGCTCTTAGCCCAAAGGCCGAGAAGGCAGCACCCCCCCTCCCTCCTTGGACATCCCCCTCCTGCACCGGGAGCACAGCTTGCGTCACCGAAGGGAGCGTCTCTGCAGACCACACACACCCATTGTGGCTTGTGGTTGTCATCACACTTGGTAGCGCCAAGCTCACTCACTTCCTGATGCATCTTTCATTCAGCCGTCCATCGTCTCCTTACAATTCCTCTCCTGCAGCTGAGACCTCTGCGTGGCTCAGTTCAGAGTCTGCAAATGGGCAGCAACGAACTCGCTTGCGGAGTCCTTTACGAGAAGCTCGGGCACTGGATCTCTGCCTTTTCCTTGGTTTACCCCAGGCTGATTTTTATATCCTGGTTTGTTCTGCAGGCTTCAGCACGTGGGTTCACACTGAACACTAAGAGCCGTACAAGGCCTTGCGGTTCAAGAAGGAACTAAGTCAAATGCGAAGTGAATTCTCCTGTGCACCTACCTGTGGTTGCAAGGCTCAGCTCCATAGAGACACGCCAAGATCATGTCCTCTGCCTGGTAGCCCATTTCAATCCTTTTGCTCAATGGCACTTTGGACAAGATGCTGGTAGACTGCAGGATATACCACTCGGTCACTGCCTGGGCCGCACTGGTGAACTTCCGGTAGAAGCAATGGTGGGTGAGGTGTGTGCACTGAGGATGCAACCAGGAGGGAAGGGAGAACACATTTGGAAGGGAAGCCTAGCAGCTGTGAGGAGGCATTGGCCTTTTCAGGTACATGACATCTTGCTGGCCCAGAAATAAGGAGCTTTTTCCCGCTGAGCAAGTGACCTAATGGGGCTTCCTCAATAACTTCTAAATAGACCCACCATTTGGCCCGCTTACCACCAGAGCTGCCAAAGGAAACGTCTAGCTGGGCAGAATAGGACAACTCACCATGGCCAACTCTCGTGGCTGTTCTGACGCAGCCAACTCACCACAGGACAGCTCACCATGGATAACTCAACAAAATAATCTGCCATGGTTATCCACCACTGTTTCTTTGACATAATTTCCATTTTTGTCAATGGAAATAATATCAAAGAAACCGTGTCAGATAATATTTATCATAGTGAGTTATCCCACATGGAATTAATTTTCTGAGTCGAGTTGTCCCACAGCAAGTTGGCCATGGCAACTTGTCCTGGGCTGAGTTGTCCACAGTGAGATGGACGTGGTGATTTGGCAATTGCAAGATGGACGTGGTGAAATAGCCACGTCGAGTTGGTCGGAGTGAACTGTCCTAGACCCCTAGCCAAAAGCTCAGAGCTGCCAGGACCACCCTGTGGGAGAGCCCGGAAGGTCTGCCACCAGGCAGGGCTGTGAGGGAGGGACATTGGCATGCCTAGGAGCAGGCCATGAGTTCCTCCTCTGGGGGGGCATGGGGGAAATCCTCCTCCCCCCCCCCTGCTTACCAGTTTCAGAGCCAGCTTGTATCTCTTCGCTTCCAGCTTGCCCAAAGTGGAGGAGTTCTGGTGCCCTCCAAGACCCAGAGAGCCATTCCCAAGAATGTCCAGGATGACTGGATGAGCCGCGTCGCTGTCGTCAATCAAGACCAGAGGGATCTGGTTCCAGAGCTGCAAGTTGAGCTTCTCGCTTAGATTTGCTGCAGGGGTGGCTGATGCATTTCCCTGAAGGGGCTGCAAGATCCTTTCCAGGGCTGCCTCAATGAGCTCATCCAAGTCCTTCAGGAAGGGCTTCACCTTAGAATACCTGAGAGATGTGCCAAAGGAAGTTCAGGCCAGGTTTGGCCATCACAAATGGAAAATGCAGAGAGGATCCTGTACAACCATACACACATCTCCAAACAACAACTGGGCTCTAGACCAGGTAGGAAGCCAAATTGGAATCCTGCTAGTGGAAGGAAGAGCAGAGGTGGCATTGAGCAGGTTTGGACCAGTTCTGGAGAACCGGTAGCAGAAATTTTGAGTAGTTCAGCGAACCGGCCAATCCCACTTCTGACTGGCCCCACCAACCCCATCTATTTTCTGCCTCCCATTGAGTCCCAGCTGATCGGCTGGGTCTCCTTTGGTTGCCCTGCAGAGGAGAACGGGGCTGGAAAGCAGGTTAGTGGGGTGGGGAGGGAAGGGAGATTTTGCAGTATCCTTCCCCTGCCATGCCCACCAAGCCATGCGCACAGACCCAGTAGTAAATTTGTTTGAATCCCACCACTGAATCCCATCCAACAGCAGGACCAGGGACTGTTGATGAATGCAGAGGCCCTCCCAATTCCAGCCTGGATCCCTGCAGAAGGAAATCACCGGAAAGGACTTGCATTGCAGATGGTCACGGCGGGGAAGGTCATGGTCTTGAAGCCGATGGCCAGAGAGGCTGTAACATTGTAGGACAGGTAGGTGTTGATGAGGATGCCCCACTGCCAGAACACCAGCGAAGCGAAGAGCAGTGTCAAGAAGAACCAGATCAGCTTCTTCTTCGGACCCTCACAAATGATGCGCTTGGGCCCATGGGTGTTGGTGTTGTCACAGTACCAGACCAGCAGCTCCTGGTAGGTGTATCCAGGGCCCTTCTGGAGGCGATGGAGAGCCTTCACAAAGTACTTCTTCAGCGTCATTGCAGGAGCTTTTGCAAAACAACAGGAAAAGTCTGTGACATAAATGGAATAAGAAAAAAATGCCCAATTTCTCATTGGTGGAATAAGATGCAGCTCGAGAATAAGAAGCAACAGAGGAGCCAGCGGCAGGTAGGGGGTGTCAAGGTTCCAGGGAATACATCCCCTTCAATGAGAACTCCAAGGCAGGCCTGTTCCTCAAAGAAGACTCTGATTGGGGCATATCAAATTGGCATAGTCTTGGTGGAGAACCAGCTCTAAGTTCCCGCCAATTTTACACCCAATTAAAAGTAAAACTCCCATCAGAGTCTCCAGTCACATGGTCCAATCAGCATGCAGTCTGGTTGCTAGGCGACCTCAGTCTCCACCTCTTGAACACCTACACGAACGTCCTTGATTCCCAGGGGAAATAATTTTATTGAAGCTACCACACTCCAGCTATCTCTACACCCCACTCCCTGGCCCCTTCACTCCAGGCTGAGTCAACCCTGAAGCAGAAACCTCCCCAGAGAAAAACTACAAGGAGAAAATGGCCACAATTAGGCCAACTTCAGGGCTGACAGGTGGTGGCAGTGGTGGTACCCCTTACAATCTTAGATGCTGCTAGACCATAGTCCTGAATATGGGAGTAGACAGGGAGAACCTAGAGCACTAACCCAGGAGGACAATTATGACCACCTAGGCATCACCGGAACTTGATGGCACGCTTGGCAGTTAGGTTCCCAACAGATATTGTGATGGTTGAACACACACACACACACACACACACACACACACACCATTACAATATGCCTCATTGAAAGTCTGGTCCTTTGACATGGAACAGCCTTCCCCAAATGCTCTACCTGTCCAGGCAGTTTATAATAAGCTCCTACAACAATGCCAAGGACACTAATCCTTCCTTTTGTTGTTTCACAGAACCGTCAGCAGGATTTCCATGCTCTGCTTCATGAATTTATGTTCAAGGGTATTTTCTCCTTTACATACACTACAACATTTCCCCTCTTTTCTCTCCTCCTGAGTAAGCTGTAGCCTTCCAGGGCTACTTGCCAACGAGTCCCTGACCTCTTTTGCTGATAGCTCCATTCATCAGAAGGCAGAGGAAGGAAGAAAGGGTTCTGCTGGGTCTAATCTTTACCCACAGGGAAGAACTGGGAAAAGGAATGAAGGTGACTGATGCTTTGGGAGAAAGGGACCGTGGTATTTGGGATATGGAGAGGAGGAGGAAGAAGAGAAGAGCCAAGCTTGTATGCAGATTCCAGAAAAGGGAATTGGGGTAGCAAGCAGTTCAGTTTCCAGTGACTTGAGATGGTTGAGGAGAAAAGGCGGGGAGATCCTGCAAAGGACTGTCCTTAGAATCACACAATCACAAACAGCCCCAGAAGAAAGTATATGGGTGACATCAAAACATTCCAACCAAGTTCAGCAGCAGCTTCGTCAGTGCTGAAAAGGTGTGTGGAGAATACGAAAGGCTGGAGGAGGCCAGTTGGAACAGATCCACGTCTCTCATGCCAGCCGGTTGCATCCTAGCATCTGAAGGGCCTGGTGGAGAAGAAGTCTGAGGGTTTCAGGAATTTCTGGACCCCAAGAACCGGAGGCCCCTCCGATGGGACTCTCTGTTGGGTGTAATTCTCCAAGGCCTTTGGAGCAGCTTATTGCTCTCAACAGTAGTAGGGTTGACCAGGCCACGGGTCTCCTCTCCAACCTTGGCAACGTTAAGACTTGTGGATTTCAATTCCCAGAGTTCCTCAGCCAGCAAAGTCTTCATGTTGCCACGGTTGGAGACCCTTGGACTAGACGGACTACCAGGGACTGTTTTCCATCCTGAGGAAAAGATTTTAAATCCACAGCCTATCTAGAAGGTTATATCGCGTTTGCTGTAAAATTAAGGGCTTCCCATCAAGCCCCAGAGATAGAAGGGAACCCCACTGAGCTACCTGTCCCACTGAAAGTTTCCCCTCCCCTCATCATAAAAAGGTCTCTGGCGTTCAAAGCATATCATGTGCAGTGGAGAGTAACAGGCAGGTCCGGACCTTTTCTGCGAGGTCATCACTCCCTTGCTGGAAGTAGACCTTCTGCCAAGGCTCTCCCGGAAGTCCCTTTCTACTCTTCTGATCAGCCTCACGATCCTCCTCTGAACCAGTTCCAGTTTCTCTCAATCCTCCCTTATGGGTTGGGGGACCCAGACCTGGATTCCAAGTGGGCTCTGACTAATGCAGAACATGCCATGCATGACGGTGAAGAGGAGACCGAACAAGGAGCTAGCTACCTGCATTTACCTGAAAGGGTGTCATTCCAGGGGGCAGTGCAAGCAGTGGTGGGCTACAACAGGTTTAACAACCGGTTCTGTGAGCACGCAGGAAACATTAAAAAAAAAACCAATTTGAACCTCTACAGGGCAGCCCCGGTAAGGGAAACAGCTGAGGCGTGAGAAATCCAGCTGAGCTGAAAAGCACGGAAATATAAGACAGGATAGGC
>JANHFN010007595.1:9941-20616 GCA_032468175.1 Toxicocalamus goodenoughensis | reverse complement strand
CAGGGCAGCTCGGCCGTAGGAAAACGGATCGGAAGCCCCGGGGCGGAATGGGCCGGCTCAAAAGAAGCGCAAGTCGGAAGAGCGAAGCGCCTCGGGGCCGGGGACGAGAGAGAAGGGCGGGATGGGGGCACGGCCGCCCGGTGCCAAGGAGCAGCCTTTCCTCGCCGCCTTCTGGCATCGCCGCTATTCAGGGGGGCCTGACGTTGAGCAATGCTGCCCTCTAGCGGCGGCTGGCGCCTCGCGTGCGGCAACGTCCGAGGACAGGGATGCCCCGGAGGAGCGAGAGGCCGGCGGGACTCTGGGTGCAAAGCGGCTGCTAGTCCCTCAAGAGACGGAGCCCGGCGCTGTGTTGAGGGAAGCCCCACTGGGCCCTGCTTCCTCCCCCCCGTCGCTTTCTTTTCGCCTCCCAACGAAGGAAACGCCCGCAGGCGCCTCTGCTGTGGCTGCAGGTCGAAGGAACCCCAAGAAACGGGGCTCCAAAAGGGCCCTGTGAGATTCGGGCAGGGGGGTTGGGGCTTTTTGCGAGCAGAGCTGAGGATATCAACCAGGGCTGACTGCAGCCCTTTGGGAAAGGTTGGACGTTCTCTGCTGAAAATGTTTCACTTCGGGGGAGGACGGAACAGGTGAGAAGGTGGGTTGGGGGGAGGGGCAGGGCACCGGAGCTCTGCCCTGGAGAAGCACAGTGTCCAGTCAGTTGGCACCTCTGGGGGTTGTGCCCATGAAAGGAGGGAGCAGGACAGGGACCTAGAACAGAGAGTCCTAACCGGCTCTTCCCAGAGAGGGGGGGCTTTGGCTGGCTAGCCACCCTTCCTGAGGGTGTCCAAACAGGCCAGGAACCTCTCCACTTCCCAGCCAAGGGAACGGAGGGCATTCAGCACTTACAGGATGGGTTTGCCCTGGAAGGCCAGGCCCTGCAGGGGACAGACAGAAGCAATTTATTTTTATTTGTACTCTATAAAAATGGTTGATTACTTAAGCTTCCCTGACCAGCCTTTCACCAGTGCAATCTAGCAATACAGTGTCCCTCGCCCCTTGAAGGGAATTTGGAGGTTCCACAACTTGTACTTGGATCAGCAGACCGTGGGGACAACCTTAGAGCAGGGCTCCCCAAACTTGGCAACTTTAAGACTTGAGCTTTGCTGGCTGGAGAATTCTGGGAGTTGGTCCACAAGTCTTAAAGTTGCCAAATTTGGAGACCTCTGCCTTAGAGCTTCTTTGGTTGGGCCGTTTACTGATGGCTGTTTGGCAGTTTCTTGCTTACTTACTGGATTGTTGGTCTGAATTTGACCATGTCAAAAGAACCGACCAACAGTTGCCCTTCACCTATGGAGGGGAACAATCAGAGATGGCCATGGGTAGGTTCAGACGTAGATGGATCTCAAACCACTAAGAGGGAGGCCAAGGAAAAGGAGGAGAGTTTGGAGTCCCTTGGCCTTGCTAACCTGGTAGGAAAGGAGCTGGCTCCTTTGACGGATGAGCCCCTGAGTGGGAAATGCCAGAGAGCCCCTCTGCCACGTCCAATGAGGCTGACCCCTCCTCAGGAAGGATCCAGATACAGGAGTCATAGACAAGGGGCCGTCCCCAAACAGAGCCACCTTGGATCTTGGGGTTCTTTGCTTAAGCTCATCTGAGCCCTCACCTCTGGGAGGTTCCTCAAACTAGGAACTATACAACCTGAAGACCTGCATTGATTTGATTTGGAAGCTCGCCGCAGAACCCCCTGCCTCTATGTTTAAATGTGGCCTTAACCCCATACACCAGAGGTGGTATCCAGCAGGTTCTGACAGGTTCTGGAGAACCGGTAGCAGAAATTTTGAGTCGTTCGGAGAACCAGGAAATCCCACCTCTGACTGGCCCCACCCCAATTTCTTCTCCGCCTCCCATTGAGTCCCAGCTGATTGGCTGGGTCTTCTTTGGTTGCCCTGCACAGGTGAACGAAGCTGGAAAGCAGGTCAGTGGGTTGGGGAGGGGAGGGGGATTTTGCAGTATATCCCTCCTCTGCCACACCCACCAAGCCACGCCCACCAAGCCACGCCCACAGAACTAGTAGTAAAAAAATTTGAATTCTACCACTGCCATACCAATGGTATCAGGCTAGACCCCAGGTTCAACCCAAGCTGGGTCAAGGGGCAAAGGGGCCTTGCCAGAAGTGTCCATGTGTGGCCAAGTTCCTTGCATCAATTCTACCAACACTCCCACCCCCATTCCAAAGGCTGTAGTTGGGTACTTCTGGAGCAATGCAAGGTGCCCTGTTCCCAAGGATGGGGGAGAACTTTCAACTGGCATTTTCTAAGAAAGTGAATTAATTCTGCATCTAAATAAAGTATATTACATGACTTTCCATCCAAATTCAGCCTTTGATGTTTTTAGTGCACTTTACCAGAGTTAGTTAGTTATTCAGTCCGTCAATTTATCAGGCTATCCACCTCTCCAGGAAGCTTTGGGCAGCAAACAAACAAAAACAGAAAACAAAGCCCCAAAATTGCCCTGAAGCTCAATAAAAACACAAACCCAGAGGTCCCCACGCCAGAACTGCCCCAGTACTAATGCCCTGAGCCCAAAACATGAGGGAATAATGTCAGAGTCTTGTGGAAGACCAACGAAGTAGGAGCTGCCTCTCTTCTGGGATGGGATGTATGCTTTGGATATGTCTCTGTTTCTGAAGCCCCCTCCCCAGGTCTGCAGCTGAGGTACCCGGGATGGGTTGGTTGAGCCACTCTGGAAGTGGCGCCTCCCCTCTGAACTGCTTCCGCGTCCTGGTTGTGGGCGATGGAGGGTGTGTTGACGTGCTGGGAGGTCGGGTGAAATTAGGCATTCCAGGTCAGGTTGTCCTCTGGGTCTGCTGACACTTGGGGAGGGGTGTGATGCTCCTGGGATGTCCTGGCAGCTTGTACTCAGTATCGGCTGCTTTTGCACTGAGCGAGGCTGATCAAGCCGCAGGGAGCATAAATAGATGGAAAAGAGACAACCCGAGATAATCTACTTTCCCTAGCAGAGATCACTTCCAAGCTGCCTAGAAGGAACAAAGGATCGCTTTAGCCATGAATGTAGGTCAGCTGTGAAGCCTTAGCCTCCACTGTCACTCACCAGCTTCTGGCTGCCAGGTCGTGTCTGGGATGCGTGAAGGAGCCACGGTGCCAATCTGAGCTAGACAACTGCCCTTGTTGAGAGGGCCAAAGTCAGGAGCCCATGATGTCCAACATAAATAATGTGGGATTGTTGGGATGTAATTTAAAGAAGGGCAAATTTCCTTTCTTTTTTTTTTAGTTGGTACTTATTTTAGCAGAAATACAGAAAACCAGCTCCAGATTAAAGTTGTTGCTTGCTCTGTAAGCCAGGCAAGAACAAACATTTCGGTCTTTGGTTTCGGTAGTTAATTCTAGTCTATCCTGCTTGCAAATTGTGCTAGGGACATCTGTGTTCTTCTGAGATCCTATAAATACAGCCACATCATCTGCATATCAGAAGCAAATGCTTTAGATTTCCTGTACAAATCATAAGCATTGAAATAGATTTCTTTCTAAGATGAATGTCCTAATTTGTTAAGTCACCTACCAAGGTATGTATATAGAAAAACAATAATGGAGCTAGGATAATCCATGCCTAATTCCATAGTTTTGGGAAGTGACATCTGACCTTCAGCTTTGTAGATTTATGAAGCTTTGGAAATTAGAAGAACCTGGCATCAATCAAGCAAGGAGCTTCCAACTTTTCCCACTATCTTAATGAATAGGAAAAAAAAGTGACTTAAAATCAATGAAGGCTGCATAAAGGAAGATTGCAGAAGAGGTAGAATATTTCTCTATTAACTGCTGGAAGACTAAACAGAGCAATAGATTTGTCTCCTCTTTTCCCCCACCTGATTTTTCTATCCACTTCCTCAGTTTCCCATATGGCATGCATCCTTTTGTTAAAAGCAAATTCACAGCTTTATTGAGGCATCTCCCCTCTTTTCCTCAAAGAGTGCTGTCATTGTAAGGCATCGATCCCCAGGGGTGCTATCTACAAACCGTGAAGCTTGGGAGGCTGGGTCATTTTTAATTGAGAAAATCTTAAATCCCTGGCTGAGGCCTTTTGGCCCTTCCCTGATCTTAATTAGCTGATTAGTCATTAACCTCTGCAAGCATTGTTGAGGGCATACAGGGTCTGCTGAGGGCTGAGGCCTTTTCTGATCTCTGGCCTCATTATACGGTTTCCTAAAATTCTTCTCCTGAGTCTCAGCTGTTAATAAGAAACAGAACATTTCAACACTGGTCCATTTTTAAAATGTGCAAAATAAAGGCTGCTCTTGTTTCTAAAGGCACAAGAACTGCTTGGATGCTGCAGGATTACAACGTCCAGCACCCCAATAATTTCTTAGATTGGAGTAGTTGCTTATAAAGAAGGTTTAAGAAAAAGAAATTATTTTGCACTAACATTATAGGTACTTTAACTTTGCACCTTATAATTGGGAATTCATTTGTTTGGGTTCCCCACATTCTATATCAAACCATGTCTTGGAGGCACACTTACATTGTTGACATGGGACAGTGTGTTCCTGGGGTACTATTTTTTGTGAAACCTGCGGACAAAAGAGATCACTATCAAGAGTCACTGTCTTGCCCTGTCCAGAGAGAATGGCCTTAATCTTTCCCATAGAAAATTCTAGGTTTGATATAAAGAAGGCTGCCGAAAAATAGATTTTACACATAAATGGGACACTGAAGAAAAACACATGGAGGTCTTCTGAATTAGGAGGTTTCCCTTCACTGGGTAGGACATCTTCCCCAGGGAATCACAGGAAGAAGGCTCCTCTGAGATGCTTTTCCTTCCATTTAACTCAGAGGTGGTATACAGCAGGTTCTGACCAGTTCTGGAGAACCGGTAGCGGAAATTTGGAGTGGTTCAGAAAACTGGTAGTAACCTTCCCCCAGGAATAGGGAGGGAATGGAGATTTTACAGTATCCTTCCCCTGCCACACCCACCAAGCCATGCCATGCCCACCAAGCCACACCCACAGAACCAGTAGTGAAAAAATTTGAATCCCATCACTGCTTTAACTGTTAATCTGAATTAATCACAATGGCTCTGCTATTTTGGAGGAGGTTATAAAAGACCACAGACCAGCTGCTTAGCAGTTCACCACTCAAATCCTACATGGGTCATTTTTTTTGTGATGCATGATGGATCCATTTTTAAAGTGATAACATCTGTTGCTTGTATACATTTTATTTATAATTCTTCCCTGGGTGATTATAACAGGAGCTGGGCAAGTAATCACCAGCTGTGTGAATTAGCTAGGAAATGCAGTGGTTATTTGATCTGTATACAGAGGTAGTAGCCACATCTGGAGGGAATAAAATGGCAGCTGAGGAACTGTCCCATTGAAGGACTTGAAAATTGCTAAAAATATATGAAGTAGCAAAAGTACCCAATTTAGGGCTGATGGTGTAATGCCACTCAAATCAAAGGCATTAACTTTGCCCAATCACTAACATTTCAAGAGGGGGAATTACCCAGTACCCTTAGCAAGATTGTGGAGTCCTTCCTGCCCATTACATGTTTACCCTCCAAGTTTTTGTGGTTCCAGATTGGTCTTTGAGTTTCTTTTATTTTTTTGAGAAAGTACGGCCTATTTTCTATAATTTATCCCTTACACCCATCCATCCTTTATCCATCACAGCTTCTTTTCTCTCCCCTTTGGGGTGGGCGTAATCTCTTTATTTTTAACTCTGTCTTAATGTATGTTTGCCCAGGATTATGATAATCACTAGCAATTGTGAGATTGTTTTATATTTAGAAAATTGATAAAATATCATGCCTCCTACAATCCTGATTCAGAATGTTTACATGACTATTTTCTAAGCAACAATAAAAATGTGCAAGTACTAATTGCATTTGTCAATACTGATGTTTAAGGAGGTTTAAGTCTGACTGAGCAGACACTCAAGGGTTCGCCCTAATTTTGTCCTCACGACAATCCTTACATGCCACCCATCTCAACAAGGAGTCCAAGTGGCAAACAAAGATTAAAAAGCTGACTACACTAGAACAGTCAACAATCATCAATACAAGTGTAATTCATAGTCAAGGGGAGGGAGGGAAATCTTCCCTTGCTTGCAAAGCATCAAATCTGACAAGGACCATATGCTGGCAGGTAACTAAGGAAATGCCAAGCTGCTCTACCACTTCAATCTTCTCCAACAGAAAAATGGTCAGATGTTCCACCAGGATGCACATCCAAAGCAAGTGGCAGCAGGGAAGCTGGGATTGGCCACATTCCTAGAACTGTCTCACCAGGTCCTCTCTGAATACACCGCTGGTCACTCCTGCCAGCATGAATGTTGAGACCCCCCAGATCTCTCCTTATCCAGAGCTGGTTGGGGCTGGACTGTTCTCTTTAGCCCATTACTGGTGGTTCCCTTGGATGGAATTCTGCTCAACACCAGCCCAGGAGAAGCATCCTCCAACCGGCAGGCCCAGCACGCTGTTTGCGCCATGCATTGTTTCGGGCTGGGAGAGGATTTCCCCCTTTTGTACTATCAATCAATTGAACTTATTCTCCATTCCTGTCTGTCACCTGCTCAGCTCTTTAAGTATTAGTTACTAGACTGCAGCAAAGAGGCAGTAGTGGGGGTGTTATTTTTAAAAAAATCATTGGTTTCCATCTACAGGTCAGGAGATGTTGCAGCCAGTGAATCAATGCTGGGGTGTGAGGATGGGATCCAGGTGAGGGGAGCAATGTGGGACTTCTCAACTGCCCTCTAGAGATCCTATGAACAGAGGTGCTCCAGAAGGCTCAGAGTGGAGTCTTTTAATGACGCCATGGATGAACCAGTTGCTTCCAGGGCTCCGCCCTCTCTGGGCCAGCTAATTTAAAAAGAAGAGAGGAGGTTGTGGAAGGATGCAAGACTGCCTAGGATGCTTGAATTTCTGCTAGGGGCAGAATATTGGACTTAGTCTCCCTTTCCAAATCCATGTTATTTTTATATAGTGGGGATTTCTTTCTGCATTATTTGAATTGAACCTTTTTGGTATTTGTCATTATCTGCAACTGGCAAGAGTTTATTAAGGATCAAGGCAGGAACTTTATTACCTTTATTGTCAGAGTACAATATGTGTACAATGAGATTGGTTGAGCCTCCCTTCATGTGCACACACACACACACAACTGACAGTGAGGAGAGAAGCCCCTAATCCAATCCCAATCTCATTACACTAAGTGACCTTGTTGCACAACGCGCCGGCCCTGCAAGTCTATCGTACTATGTTGACATGAAGTTATTTTCTGTTCAGGAGTTTGACAGCCCACAGGTAGAAACTGTTCTTCAGCCTGTTGGTGCTGCTGGCTATGCTTCTACATCTCCTTCCCAATGGCAGGAGAGTGAAGAAGGGCTGACCAGGGTGTGAGTCGTCCCTGAGGATTTTCCCCACTCTTCTAAGGCAGCGAGCCCTAGCGAGGTCATCTAGTGGTATCCATCTAGGAACTCCCACAAAACCAAAAAGAAGCAAGCAAGTTCCTTTGGTGCCCGGAACAGCTCCATGATTTGGCTTCTCTGTAGACATAAGTGCCACCAAGTACAACAGGCTGTTAACCTGGGAGAACCTGATGTGCTGGCTTTGTTCTGACTGGGGGGAGAAGGGTGATTGATTTCCATGACTGGGTAAGACATTTCTTCCCATTTGTCCCTAGAAGGCAGGACGAGACATTGCCTCCCCCAAATGGCTGGTTGCTCTCCTTGCCATGATCTTCTTGCTCCCTTTTGGGGGAGGGAGGCTAAATCTCCATTCCCAGACTAGGAGAGCTTGCAGTCTCTCAGCCATGCCTCTTGCAGTTGAGCATCTAATAGGATGAGGCAGGTGTAACGACTGTGATGCCTCCATCAACCTGTTCCCCGCATTGCGTTTTTATCAGGGCCATCTGCTCCGTGGAGAGTGGCAGCTGCTGGGTCGCACAAATAGCTCTGTTGTGTACTTTTGCGTAAAGCAACATATTGTCATAATTTCTCTGCTGTCGCGGGATGGTATAATGTTAACCAAGGAAAAGGTGACATTCATTATTCCTGGGGCCTTGCGATGCGCACTGGAGACAAGGTGTTCTTGTACTGGGGGGGGGGCTCTTCTGAGCCTCCCCTTCTCCAGAGGCAGGATTTACCCCCGGGGGGGAGGGGGCACCCTTCCTGCTGACCTGTCAGTTGCACCCCTGCTGATTTACCAGCCTGTTTCTCAGAGCAGCTTTCAGGAGAAATGAGCCAAGGAGCCGATCACTCCATTCTGGGGGGTGATTTATCGAGCCTGCTGCTTTTCCCATTTCCCTTTTTATGAGTCAATAGCATTTGCCTGCACAAGAGGACCATACAGGAATCTGCCGGATTGCTCTCAGTGGCAGTCTAATTATTTGTTACAAAGCAAACTGCAAGGCTTCAACATTTTCCAAATAGCAGGGAGGCAATTAAAAATACTTTATAGCACAATCCCACACCGGTTGACTCAAAGGCCAGCTTCGCTGAGTTCCATGAGAGACCGTACCATGCCCACCAAGCCTTAGCCGCCTTCGTTAAGACTTGGCCAGGTTGCTGAATTAAGCCATGATCTGGGTTCTCATATTACCCTGAATCATGAACTAAAGAAATAGGTTCTGCTTGGACAGAACAGAAAACCATAAGCTCAAATAACAAAAGAATATCCAAGCTTAAAATTAACACAGTTGAGCATATTCTGTAAATGCATCTGTAAAGTTTTCACTCAACTTTAAATGCCTTATGTGAACATGGGTTTAGACTCTTCATTCCTGTATTTCCATTTGTAACTATATTTAATTATTTTAATTTCAAACCACTGGATCCGTGTCTTTCTAAGCAGAAGGATCCAGCCCTGACTAGGCAGTTGACTACGAAATGGCAATCTCGACTAGGCAGTAGCCGGCAGGTAGAACAGCAGGCCGGAAAGTCAGAATTTGAACATGAATCCATTCCCGCAACGAGCAGCATAGAAACCTGAATAAAATAAACCAATTAATATCCTGCTAAGCTCTGAGGAAGTAGGAACTGGGACTAGCTTCCCATTAGACCTCTCTTCTCCCACTCCACCTTCTTAAAATCCCAGGAGAGGGACGGAAAACATTTAAAGCACCAGCTGGGCTGAGAACATTCTCTCTCTCTCTCTCTCTCTCTCTCTCTGTGTGTGTGTGTGCGCGCACACACACACTTTGTGTGTGTATAAAGCCTTCAAGTCAGTTTGGACTCCTGGTGACTACCTGGTTGAGGCCCCGCAGCTTTCCTGGCAAAATTGCCTCCTTCCTGGGGTTGAGAGAAACTGAGCCATGGGAAATTTGGCCTTGCAGACCCACAAGCTTTCTGATTCTATAAAATCTCTCATTGCCAAACCAGTGGAGTCCCCTTTGCCCACAAGGGCCCTCAGGACTGCCTCCCCCATCGTCCCCTTTGAAAATTTTCAGTCTCATGCAAGCCGAAGACAGCCTATGGCAAACCCAGAGCACTTTCATTGGGATCCATAAATAGAGCAGAGCATTAGACAAAATAGCTTTTCCCAGTCCTAAGATTTCACGTCTTTTGTTGTTGATTAAAAGAACTTCATTAGCAAGAAAGCTGATGCCACAAGCCATCTTAATGGTAGCCCAGATCAACTTGAGAAGAATCCCATGTTCTGGTAACAGAATAACAGAGTTGGAAGGGACCTTGTAGGTCATCTAGTCTAATCCTCCAACCAAGAAGGAGACCCTACACTATTTCTGATGGATGGCAGTCCAGTCTCTTCTGGAAAGCCTCCAGCATTGAAGCTCCCACAACTTCAGAAGGCAACCTGTGTTTCATGGGTTGATTGCCGTCACTGTCAGAAAATTATCCTTATTTCCAGGTTGAATCTCTCCTTGATCAGTTTCCATCCATTATTCTTTGTCTGGCCTTCGGGTGCTTTGGAAAATAGCTTGACCCCCTCCTCCTCTCTGTGGCAGCCCCTCAAACATTGGAAGGCTGCTATGCTGTCTCCCCTGGTCCTTCTCTTCACTAGACTAGCCAGGCCCAGTTCCTGCAACCGTTCATTGTATGTTTTGGACTCATCTCCATTTCTTGGGCAAGGGAACCAGTGGTGTCTGAAGATAATTTGTATGGTCATGTGGCCAGCATTAGCTATATGCCAAAGGCTGTTACCTTCCCACCGAAATGGTACCTCTTTATCTACTTGCATTTGCATGCTTTCCAGCTGCTAGATGGGCAGGAGCTGCAGCAAGTAATGGGAGCTCATCCCGTCGCACGGCACTTGTGTCTCAAACCAGGGCTGTCAACTTTTGAGCTGACAAGCTCAGCCTCTTTAACTGCTGAGCCATCGCGTGCCCCCACCCCCTGAATGAATGGAGTTATGGCACAGTTATGGCTTTACCACTTGGTCAACCCAATGAAGGTGTCTGAATTGATACCTTCCAAATCAAGCCATTAATGACTTGGGACAAGGGTATCTCTAGAGCAGCGGTCGCAAACAGGTGGGCTGTGGCCCACTGGTGGGCTGCGAGAAAATTTTGGTGGGCCGTAGAGAAATGTCACACCCAAAGGGGGTGTCCCCCCCATCCAGGCTGCTCAGAAACACAAGGCTGCGCTGCTCACATGGCCCGTGGGAACCCTCCCCGCCCACTCACTCCTTACCTGGCAAACTTGCCTGCTAAGTTGCTATTTTTCCTTTT
>JANHFN010007594.1:27646-37830 GCA_032468175.1 Toxicocalamus goodenoughensis | reverse complement strand
GTTTCTTTTATTTTTCTTATAAGTACCCATTTCATGTATTCATAACTATGTATATACTTATACCTATTATCTTGTAAATGATTGACAAATCAAATAAACAAATAAATAAACATACCATACATTCAACATACCATGATTTCTTTGCAGCAGTATAGGAATGGTTTGCTGCAGTCACCTTTGAGGATGGGTATTTTTCCCTACTTCCTTATCCAGTCTACAGACCTGGCATTCCTTGGTAACCTCTCAGCCAAGTACTAACCAGGTCTTGCCTGACGTAACATTTGAGCTCAGACAAGATTAGCCAGGGTGCTGACACCTATTAAAACAAGGTGATGTCTCCTTTTGAGGTGAGCTCAGCTCCAAGGATTTCATGTAACTTTCTTGGCAACAGATCTCTCAGCATGCTTTAGGTTATGGTTATGGTTAAGGCATCCCCCGGCTGTCCTCATCCAAGTATTAACCAGCTAGGGTAGTTTTGGATAAGTGTAGCACTTGCTAAATTATACCATGAGCATTTTTGGTACCCACAGTGGCCAGCTAGACACATTCAGGGAGCTCTTGGGCCAACTTTGAGGACCACATTCCTTAAGTAAACAATATCAGTTACTTCTGTTACTTAACAATTGTTATTCAAAAGATACAGCCTTTAATTCTGGAAATAAAGGGTAGAAAGCATGACTAATAGTCCTTCATTGTCTTATCATCTGTAAATTTCCTCAGTTCCATTTAAATTGCTAACTACCATTATGTAGTACTGTATGTAGAATATCGGACCATTTTGTTTGGTATACCAATACTGTTCTGTTTGTCTTCATTCTCCCATCAGTCAGATTATTTGAATGATCAAGGTTCTAGTAACATATGGCAAATATTATGCAAATATCTAAGGATTAAATTGTAATTTAAAAGTATAAACTAATCTTCTTAAAAATTCAAAGGGATTGTCAAAGAATCATATGAACCCGAGTTCATATGGCCTTTATTTAATTCTTTGCTGCTATGCCATTTGGAATTCTGCATGAAACCCTGTTTTTTAAGAATAATTACCACTCAACTGGAAAAGTACAGAACAGGACTGTCAAAATAATCCATCTATTCAAACACTACGCTACAACAAGTATTTGTACCTGGGTAAATTGGGGATGGAGGAAACTACCAAAAACTGTGAAAATATATGAGATTATAGAGAAAATAGCAATATAAGAATTCAGATTTATTCAATTCCATTTGTTGGCATTTACAATTTGGAAAAAAGGGACAAGAAAACTGTTAGATCATCAGATAATGTACTAGAAATAATGGTTGTCCCAAAGGTGCTTTTTCAAGAAGCAACTAGACTTCCTTGTTTTTCTTTGAAGACATTTTGCTTCTCATCCAAGAAGCTTCTTTATCTCTGAAGAAGCTTCTTGGATAAGAAGCGAAATGTCTTTAAAAATAAACCCAGAAAGTCTGGTTGCCTCTTGAAAAAGCACCTATGAGCCAATCATGGCCTTGATGACTGAGAATTTCCATAAACATTTAAAAACAATAGTGGACAATAACTTAAGAAATTACTCCTAAAGAGTTAAAAATTGAATGGTGAACATGCCTATTAATAACATTCAAACTACTACACTTTTTAAAATTGGTATACCAAACAAAATGGTCCGATATTCTCAAATCTGTTTTCTCATGTTCTTTGAAATTGGCTTTATCTAACATACTGAATAATGGGGAAACAATTCTATCATATTGGTGATTAGTATTATTTCACTCAGACATGGAACTAAAATTCAAGGGAAGTAATATCCAAAAGTAGAACATTATTTTCCTAATAAAAACTGGCATGTCTAATCTGAGTGATTTCTAAGAATTTACAGTAAATGGAGAAAATCTATTGAAAAAGCAAAAGATATTAGTTATTTTTGTTCCCTGCTTTAAAAAAAACAATATTCTATATTCATTCTGCTTATACAATATGCATTGTGATTAGGGGGGGAAAAGTCCATACAATGAGATATATACCTGTGTACTTGACAGTATGTAGACATATGTATGCCTGTTAATATCTAGTTAAATTCTGCAAGTAAGTTTGCTCATGTTTTATGCTAAAAATGAAATCTCAGGGGTTCCAGGAACATCAGGTTATTTTTATCTTGCCTATATATATAGAATACAATCAGGAGAATTTAACTTGTAAATGGCATACTTCACAATAACAAATGTCCTAACAAATTTCTCAGATAATTGGCTGAAAAAAAGATTTTATTATGAATGCAAATGCACTATAATGCAAGCATTTCTTTTCATGATGATTAAATTATGGCTAATTATGACTCATTCACAATCAGCATGCAAGGAAACTTGGTTTGCCAGATTTATGCAAGAATATATTTTGAATTGTAATTAATTTTGCATGTATGGATCATTCAAATTTCTGATTTAAAAAAAAGCAAGTATACACTGGGTAAATATAAATGCATGGTACCTGACAATGAACTGAAGCCATAGAAGAGAAATATCATTTTCTATGCAATAGGCTGAATATTGGCTATGAGTCAGTTCTCATTTATGCTTCTGTTGCCTAATGGCTAAACATGAATAACTTAAACAAGTGAATAGGGCAGTACATATACAAGATTTTTAATGAAACTTATTGTAATCACAAGCACAGCAGTGAACATTGATAAAACACTAAGCCAGAAGTTTTAAACCAAGATTTGTTGAGTGAAAAAATAATTGCCTGGATTCAACTTGTGCAGAACACGACTCTGTGGTTGAATTCACATATTATGCTAAGGTGAGAGCAAAGAAACCAATTTTTGACCCAGTGTAATTAAATCCAGATAATGCTTTTCAGATGAAGTAATCATGATTCCATCACAGTAATTATAGCACAGAAAATCAATCACACATTTGTATATGGACATCAGGCCTATGATTTCTCTCCCTACTATCACTTGCTTTTTATGGGTTGTTTTTTCTTTTTTGGCAGAGGAATGTTCAATACAGTCAGGAAATAAACATCTGATTCATTTGTTTCATTTAGTTCATTCTAGGACTGCCAATAGTACTGGCTTCCCCACGAGCTGAAGTTACTAATTTGAGACAACCAGTCTTCCATCATATTATGGTTTTTGACATCTCAATCCAATGCCCTATTTCTAACAGATAGAAGCAAGTATATACAATAGAATAAAACAGAGTTGCTAGGTCTCTAAGCCACCCCTGTTTCAATCTCCCTAGCAAAAGCTGTGAGCTGGAATCTGCTGCATTATATAACCAGTGTTTCTCAACTTTGGTGACTTTAAGATGGATTGTTTTCAGTTTCCCGTGCTGGCTGGGAAATTCTGGGAATGGAAATCCACCCATTTTACAGTCATCAAGGTGGAGAAGTAATGATCTAAACTATGCAAAAACGGCTGAGTACATTATATGGGCAAAACTCAAAAAAACCCATGTGTTCTGCTATCTCTCAATGGAATTACATATTGATTGTTCACTAAATATTGAACACATTTGTACAATCAAGAGAAGTCAGGAATAATTCATAGCTGATTTCTTAACCGTTTATGGAAATGTGTGCACATTGTACATGTAAGTACAAAGCTGTTAAATACTTCTTTCTTATCTTCATCTTTTTATCATCTTTAGGATCATAAATGTTATAGTAAACACATTTGAAGAGCACCAACTAGAGAAGACAGTTAAACATCACTCTGGTTGTAATTATTTCATATTCAACTGCAGAACCCATTCACCCAATTTCAATCTGATCAGTTAAACCCCACATGAACCCCTGTCCCGGGGATGGAATTAAAAAAAAATTACTACCAGTTCTGTGGGCGTGGCTTGGTGGGAGTGGCAGGGGAAGGATATTGTAAAATCTCCAATCAGAGATGGTATTTGCCAGCTCTCTGAACTACTCAAAATTTCTGCTATCAGTTCTCCAGAACTGGTCAGAACCTGCTGAATACCACCTCTGCTCTGTCCTCATATTTCAGAGCCAGTAGAGGTCCCTTACGTGTACTTTCAAAGCTCTAGATGGCTTTGGCTCTTATTCCTCTGCTCTTATATCCCAAAATATGCCTTTGTATCATATTGTCTATGTAAATGTCTCCTGTACTATCAGAAAAACATTGCTCTTTTCCACTCTGCCTTGTAAGTTGGGGACTAGATGTTCGCATACAGTACTTCTATGATACCGGCTCAACTTCTCATTGTTCCACCTTTCAATCAACCACATAAATCCCCATACTCCACTGTAACTAAATCTCCAAACCTAAGCAAGAGAAGCCAAAACAGCTGGAGTTTAGGACTTGATGCACATTTCAAACATTATCTGAAAGAAATCTTTCAGACCTGATATTAATTCAAAGTTGTATTAAGTGTAATGAATGGACTCTTTAAAGCAGCCATCTTGTTTGAGGTTCACATGGAAAAACAAGGGGCATTTTAATGAACAGCAGCAGAGTTGTCCAGTACTTTTACAAGGTCTCCTCTTTCATACCAACTCCTCTTTCCAACTATGCACATGCATTCATTTCTTACATTTTCAAATCACCAGCAACCTAAGTCAGAATGGGACAGCGTTTGTTTAATTAGAAACCTACAGATAAAACAGCAGCCAAACAAATAGCACAAAGTTCTACAAGTGCAAAATAAAATGTTTTTGGTGCTTAGAAAATCAATCACTTATGGTTAAGGAACTATTTTAACTATCTGGGGACAGATAGCTTTCACAGAAAGAACCTCACTGCTCCAAAAGTCCTATTCTTTTCTTGCTTATGCTTAGCTCTATCTCCTTTGTATTAAAGTATCATGGTTGTTCTGTGTACATTTATAAACCATGTAAGATTGTGCATTAATAAATAAGGCAACATCTGAAATAATGTGAATTGAAAGAAATAATTATGAACAGGGGAACTATTGACAATTAAATGCAAATGGAATTTCACAATTCTTCCATGTTTAGGCAACGCTTACAAGAAAAAGTAGAAAATTAGGTATGCTTTTTTTCTTTCTAAGAGGAAAATACAATTTAGAACTACAAATAATATACACACTTAGCTTCTCTCCATCTTCTAAGATTATTTTGTTGGATATGAAGTTGTAACCACTGGGGGTAAAATTAGATATAAATTTTGAATACTAATATAAGTCTTAAAATATAGATAACCATGGCAGCATTCCAAAAAACTACCGATATGTCAGGGACTAACTGCTAGAAATGAATTTCTCAGACTGTTTTATATGGAAAACTTAGCTTAAAAGCTATTTATGGAACAGATTAATGACCTTTCTTAAATATCAGATTGTTAGTCTTTCCATTTTAGTGGTTAAACACTTTAATTGAAGAAAATAACTCTCTTCAGAAGCATGTTTTTGGGATGAGCATATTTATTAACATGGAACATTGGTAATTTTAGTTATCTTGCCCACACAAAATCTTTCAAACCAAATAGTGATCTCTAACTTCAAATAATTGATCACCCTTTTTTATTCCACCATTTCCGCACAAATCCCTGTAGAACTATGGAAATAATGATTATAATTTAAGTCTTAATTACATGAATTACTAGTATCATTTTTGTTTCCATAACATCAATCGCATCTGCATTCTGAAGGTGAACACACACATATAAACCTACTTTAAATACAACATATTAGACAAAGTACATGTAATATTGTTATAAATGCCAAAAATAGACACGATGACCAGAGAACTGTAAAAAGCTTAATTATTCAAAGATTTGCAAAAATCGGAATAGGACTCCATCTCCTTAACATTAGGAGCATGAAGACATCACACCTAGACTGGATATTTCATTCATACGGTTTTGCAACAGGCTGCATTCACGTCATCCTTCCTGTTATTTTCTCTTGGTAAGTCCCTAGACCTTCTCTGGATATTTTTCCACTAACTCCTTCCAGAACCTCATCTCTTGGAAATCACTCCACCCCACCCCCGTTCTCAAGGCTTAGGGTTTTCCTGATTTGTACTTCAGCAGGTTTTTAATACAATAGTTCATTAACCAATTCCATTTAGGTCAGGATGACCCAAAACCATTTCATATATAATGATTGCCAAAAATATGACATTTCCATGTTCTAGCCAAAAAGTTGACATTTCTACAGAACATAATAAACTTATTTTGATATGTATATAACAGGCCAATAATATTCCAGTAATGATTGCATAGGTCAGAAATTGGATAAATATGGCATTACTTATGTTCCTCATTTTCACAGGTGTAATCCTTAATATGTAATTCTTACACATCACAAATATTATTATGAGATGTAATGGTGCAATATTTTGAGTCTCCTTTATTTTTACTACAATAAAATTGTCATGCAAAATTACACATCTACATGTATATAAATTCAAAATGCATGGATGTGGTTGGTCATGTGACCTATTCTGAAATAACATATAGAGATCCATTTTCTAATGTTACTTGCTAACCTGTTGGTTTTCATATAATGCCAATATCAATAGTTTTGTGGTCAAAAAACCACCCGGGTGGCACACATAAGAGATTCAGATCCCATCCATCTATCACCATCTTGTTTCTATTTCAGAATAATCTTTATTTGCACAACACATTAACTAGGTCATGGGATGTGAAGAACACTGAATCAGTTGACCAAGTCAATTAAACCTAAAGGAGTTAGAGTTAGCCTTAAACAGATTTGTCTGTTAGGGATTAAACTAATTAGTCCCATCAACTGTGCCATGCTGATTAGTAGGTTAATTAATTTCTCCTTATCAATAATCAAAATGTAGCTCTAGAGAGCGCCCATAAAATGCAGCTCTTTTAGGCATGCCATCTCTGTACCCAGTTTGGTTTTTACTGCCTTTTCAGGAATATGTAAAAAATGCGAGGAGGGGCAGAAATATGTGTATTCAGTATGGCCTGTATAATGACCTACATTTGTTTAATCTATTTTAAATAAAAAAAGATGTCCAACAATAGATAGGAAAATGAATCTCTTAACCTTCTTGGTAACATTTGAGGAGACTGTTAATGCAACAACCACTGATTTTCAGCACATTCCTGATTCTGTGTTATTGGCACATGGAATGGTGATCTTATAGCGTGAACCATTTTATAGCTGGCAGCTATTTACATTTGTTTGTCCAGATATTGTATGTATGGTGGCACACTGACATACATCACTAGATTACACAATAACTTAAGATGTCCTAAAGGTGCTCTTTTCAAGAAGCAACTGGACTTTCTGGTACTTTACCCTCTTTACGTTACTCTCTTAACCAGAAAGTCCAGTTGCCTTTTTTTAAAAAAAAAAAACACCTTTGGGAGCACCACGATCTGGATGACTGAGAATCTCCATAGACAATAACTTAAGATGCATCATCTAATATTACAGATTATGACACTGTACTTCCATAACAGTTCTAATAACTTGTATTCTCTCTTTCTTTTTTTGCCAATGTTAAGGATTCACAGGATCAATAACTACAGATGACTCAGCCTCCCATCTCCCATTCATTTCTTAATTATCTATTATTAAATTAAACTATAAGAATAATCAAGATTGATAATAATAGAAATGTACTTTTAGGTCTGGATATGTAATATGGAGTAACACAACAGAAATTATTAAAGAATGGAGAGAATCACATTAATTATATATCAAAAATGAGTTTTGATATATAATTAATTATATATCAAAACAATTTTGTTTTGAAGGAAAACTACAAGGTCAAAAGGTGACCTATGTTCCAGGAAGTTTCTCCTAAACCGTTGTTATTCATAGATCATAGGTCCTAATTAAATAACCCAGTCTCACACACATTCAATATGGTGGGTCTTTGGGATCTTTGTATGTGTATATAAATGTTTGTATATATAAATACATAGAATTAGATGTTTAAATCTGTAAAATGGTAAATTGAATTGCAATGTTGTTGTTTTGAAGATGAAAATGCAGCCCTGAAAACCTAGATTGAAACAGAAGTGCTAAATTAAAACAGGAAATAGACAATGGAAACACACTGGAATTCATGTACGTGACAACAAAAGAAAAGATATGTTTGGTTGTGACACCCCATTTGTGGAATTCATTTGTCACTGGTAAAGATATTTCATTTTCCCCACCTTGTTATATTCTTGCTGGGACACTTTTTAGCTATGTCTTTTATTATTTTATTTTTAACAATTTAGTAATTACAGTACCCATCTCAATAAGCAACTCTTGAGTGGTAAACAATATTAAAAATAATAATATTACAATAAAAAATATAAAACTGTAATGGTATATAGCAGGGGTATCAAACTGGCGGCCCACAGCCCACATGCATCATGTGTAGACCACGCCCACCCCGGCTCCGCAAAAGCAAAAAATCACAATAATCACATGACACGACTGAGTTTGAGACCCATGGTTTGTGGGAACAATCTTGAGAGACAAGAGAAAAAGATGCTGCCTAGGGAATGATCATACTGTAAGAGAAGGCAGAGCCTGTAGTTGAATAACAGACAAAAAAAAAACCTCAGAAGGAAACGTCTCTAATTTCTAAGGCTGCAAAAAAAGATGGCAGGAAATCTGTATAGTTACACTTGCAAGATTAATGTCAGCCTTCCCAGAATCATGACCAGCTGAGCTAATTCTACTTTACTGCAAGATTACATTAACAGAATCTTCCAAATCAGGAAATGTTACAGCAATTGGAACAACAGTTCTCAGAATTCCTAGTCAAGTAGTTTTTACTCTCAATAGAAGAGAACAGCAACAGCTGAGGGTTGAATTGTGAAATCCTTGGTGCTTTGTGAGCTTTCAGATGTTTTATTATGCAAGGTCAACATAATCATTATGAGTTATCATCAGAGAGTACACTGATGATATTATCTAGCTGGGTAATGCAATGTCTCCAAGCAAACACCAAGACCAGACAGCATCCAAGACTCCACAGTTTTTGCTGTACTGGCAGATAACATATATTAATATGTTTACCTATTGTATTTTCTATTCTTGGCATGGATTTAAGAAGCCACTAAAGGACTGGGAATTAAAATATATTTAAGTTGATTGATTTCTATAGGTTTATGTTTTCTGTAATGTTGTTGCCTCCATATGCAATGGCAGCAAATTCTGTTTGAACCAGAATTGACAATGAAGCTATTGATGAAACAAATAAGGACAACATTGCCATTAAATAACTGGACTTAGTTGAAAGTCTGAACAACTGATAGAATAGCAAACAAAATCATAAATCAGATCTCATAATTTTCAGTGGAGTAAAAGGTCACTATAAATCTATACTATAAGAAGAAAAGACAGTAAAAAATGTTCTCTTGTTATCTCAAAATACCAGTCCAAAACTCCTAACATGTAGGAATTATAGTTTGCCTGCCAATATTCAGTTCTGCAATATCTGCAAGTACTATATACAGTATGGATGGAATAAATGAGTTCTCCATGCAAATAGTCCTAGCATTCAGCAACATCATGTTTCCTATAACTCAGATCATTTTTAAATACACAAAAGAAATTAATATAAAATGAAAGAAATAGTCTTAGGAAGTTTATGTCCTTCCAAATTATAAGCAAAGAAATAAAGATGTTTTTGGAAAGACAGAACAGCATTATTTTATCAGCTTGGTAACATTTTATTAGAGTAACGCAACTGTTGTTCTTCCCTTTAAAAGAAAAACTTATCCTCCAGGCACAATCCTCCTTGCATCCAAACATCTTCAGCTTTGAAATAAAAGTTTATCTAATGTGACATATACCAAAATGAGGCTCTTGTGTGCCTCAACAGGGATTCAGGAAGATTGGTTAATGCAAGTAAGAAAGCCCTTTGGAAAGAATTCCAGCTGCTGCAGTGCTACAAACCCAGTTGAAAGCCTTCGAGAAAATAGCAGAAGCAATGGATTGCAAATCAGGGCTAATTCTGGCACGGCCCCATTACAAGCGGCAATGTGATTCTCAATGTTCAATAAAGAATGGAAGAGAAAGAACAAGCAGGGGCTTTTGCCATGAGATAGCTCCGCAATGCTATAGCTTAATTGGAACCATTTAGCTCAAGGAGCAACTCCTCACATCACAGCCTGATGTGTTTTATTATATTATTATATTAATGTATTATATGATTCTACCATATGGGTGGTGCAGTGGCCTAGAGGTAGAGCTCTTGCCTCACAATCAGGAGGCTGTGAGTTCAATCCTAGGTAGAG
>JANHFN010007592.1:317301-332895 GCA_032468175.1 Toxicocalamus goodenoughensis | reverse complement strand
CCTCCTGGTTGCCTCTCTGGCTCTCCCCCCTCCTCCCTCGCTCTGCCCCCTCCCCTCCGCTAAAGTGCACTGCTCCAGTTTGGAAGTGTTGCAAATCCGGCGGCACAGAAGGTGGCATTTCTCCAGTCTTGGGAGGCCAATTCTCCTTCCAAATCAAGCAGCCGCTCCAGTAAAACACGATCCAAGCGGGGAGGGAAGCTCGGCGAGCCTAGACACGGCCAAGCTCGGTGCCGCGGTGCCTGCCTTCCCGCCTGCCCCCTTCAGCGCCGGGCGAAGTTCTGGGGTCTTTGGGGGTCGCGCTTTGCCCAAGTTGCTCCCGCTTTTACACCTCCACGGATTCTGCCGCCGCCGCCGCCGCCGCCTCCCTTCCGTTCCCTCTTCGGCGTCGGGCCTTTGCGGAGCTCCACGTGGTGCCTCTTTCGCCGCCGTCTCACCCGCCTCCTCCTGCTCCATTGCTGCCGCAGCAAGAAGCTGAAGGGTTTGCGGAGAGAGGATTTCGCTGTCCTCCATCCCCGGCGGTGCTTTGCTTTTCGCTTTTATTATTATTATTATTATATTTTTTTAACCCCGAGGGGAAAAATACATATGTACGTGTGTGTGTGTGTGTGTGTGTATATGGGATTCTGACGATAGCCCCAAATCTCTTCACCGTCACGGTACGTGCCGTGGAAATCAATAATTTCCTCTCTTATTAATACTTTCCCTCCAAAGCAGCAACGGACAATCACGCCTTTGTGCTCGGCCCGCCAGAGCTGCCGCCGCAGCCGCAGCCTCCAGCGCGGTTTCGACTTTGAAAAAGTCATAAGCCAAACAAGAAGCTCATTCGGGGCAGCCTCTAAGATGAGGGCGTGGGCTTTAATTCATGTCTTATTTGCGGTGGTGACAAGAGAGGAGGAGGAGGAGGTGGTGGAGGTAGTCGTGGCAAGGTGCGAGAGTGGAGCGGCCGGGTCGGGCGCTGCTCTGCCATCGAGCGAGCGGGAAAAGGGAATCGGTGGGATCCCGGAGAGCCCCATCTTCGCACAGCCCACGGTTCCGACCGGCGCCAGGCCCACCAGCGGGCTAAGCGTAAAGGTTTCGCCACCCGCACATGCCCCTTCGCCCGCCAGAGACCGGACCCGTCTAAGCCCTCCTGAGGGGTCCTGCCTGCTTTGCCCTTCCCCATTTCCCTTCTTCCTCAATCTGACTTGGAGAACATTTCGCTTTGGTTCCGGGTTCCGCGGCAGCTGAACCCCAACTTTGCGAAACGGATCCGTCCCTCAGTGTTCCTAGAAGTTCCCTTACTCAGAGTAGAGGCTGCCCGGGATTTAGGCTGTGCGGGGTGGTGGGGGAGGAGGAGGAGGAGGCGGCATCGATCCTCCCGTTAGTATTTATTGTATATGTAACACCACACAGCAATTGGAAAAACCAAAGTCCCTGCCTGAAGGAGCTTACAGTTCCTCTCCAGGCGGCCCAAGGGACGGACTGGGACCTCCCCGGGGAGGGTGTGTGTCTCTGTAAGAAAAGATACGAAGGGCCCCCTCGACCAGAATGTCTCCCCTACAACGCTTGTAGGATTTCTGAGCCGCTAACAATAGATTTAAGTGAGGCAGAGGCGACCATTAACTTTCTTGAACAGGCGCCGCCGCTTTGGTAAGTGGGCACAGCAGCGGCCAGATCTTGAGATCTTGGTCCGGCTCTGCCAGAAAATGAGGCAGCCTCAATGCCCGGAACTGTCTCCTTTGGCGAATGGAAGGTTTGACTTCTTCTTATCATTTGCGCGACTCTTTGCGCCGAATGAAAAGTAAAGAGGTCTTTAAATAAAATGGAAGCGGGAGTGGGCGGGGAGAGAAAACAGACGGGCGTTTGTTTGCGCGCTGCACCTTGGAGCTTTTAAGGCGAAAATGTGTGTGTGTGTTTTGTATTTAACGAGATCCGCCAAGGCTCGAAGCATCTCGGAAAAAAGGTTCCCTAAGGAGACGCACTACAGGCTGGGAGAATTTCTTGCGCTCCAAGCGATGACTGGAAAGCCGAAAGCGCCAACGCTGGTGCTGGAGAACCGAGTGCCACACTTCTCATTACGAAGAGGCTTTTCTTGGTTCTCCAGACGGCGGCTGGCTCCTTTTTAATCTGCAGAAGACAACCTGAGAGCTGCTTTTGGTGGTGGCTGGTTTGGAGGGGAGTTTGACAAAGGTGCGTCTTAAAGCCGCCTTGTGGGGATCTTTTTGTAGCTTCCTTTTCCCATAACGATTCTATTCCATCCAAAGACGCGAGCTGGTGAAAAGAGTGAGTACTCACTCCATACTGGCTCTGCTTCCTGGGGGGAAAGCGAGGGCCTCGAGCACAGCTGAATTTAAAGTCTGCCTTATTCCCTCTTTGAAAGCGGAAAAGTCAATTGCGCTTCTCCCGGATTCTGACTTGAGTCAGGCTGCTACAGGCCGGCTCGTGGGGAGAGAGGTTGCGCCTGCAAAAGGGTGGGTGGAAGGGATATTTCGTGGACGTCGACAGAATGCTTCTAGGAAATGCTCCTGGGTATTTTGTGGTATTCTGGGTCAGTTAAAAGCAGGCAAAACATTCACCCAAATGAAAAAACACCAGCTATCTTCTGCTAAAGGTCTCTCTCTCCTTTGCTGCCCCACTCCATGAAGTCTCACTGGGCCAGGCAAGCTGGAGGGAGCAGCTTTTGCCCAGGAGTTCAGGCCTACAAACAGACAAGGCAAGAACATTGGTCAGCTTTTGTGTATTGGGACTCATTGTGTTGAAATTCAGATTTCAAAATAGATTTGTTTGCCTTTCTCGTCTTATTTTTGAGAAAATGTTCTCTCTGGCTTGTACTGTCCAGGAAGTCACTTTCATGGGATGAAGAACAATGGGGGCCATGCTCTAAATGGTGGCTTTCCGTTCCTGTGAAAAAAATGACACAGGCAGGATGAGCTCACCTTCACCTTAAAAATGGAAAGCATGTGGCAATGAGGAAGCCATAGCCTTTTCCACTGTGCATAGTTAGCATTTTTGGTAGTGGATTAAATGATTATACAGGAGGAAATGAATGATTATCCTGGGAGATAAATGGTGCTTGCTTGAATGAGTGAGTAAATGCAGCACCTGATCTTACCAGTGGAACAAGATTGTAAAAATCTTTACAATTTGAGTAGGAAAACAGACTTGCTGCTTTTCGGCTACCTGAGTACTCAGTGAAGCCTGCAAAATAACAGTAAAGTGATTCTCATTGCTGTATGAAATGCCCATGTAAGTTAGAGCAGTTGAATGAGCAAATTATTTTATTATTGTTAATCATATCCCATGGTTGTAGACTTGGGTACTGACTGAAAACAGAACTTTTGCATTCACCTAGTATAGCATCATTTCCATTATTAATATCAACATTCAGATCAATTAATGATTGTTGGTAATTAAACAGTATTTGCTAGTAAAAATACTACCAACAAAATGCAGTTCCAATATAATGTATGAATTGCAGAAGGACTTGTTCTACAGCAGTTGTTGCAAAAATAGAAGACATTTACTCATTTTGATGATGAATGTCAGTAAATGTGAAATGACAGCAGACTTGCTATAGAATTTGATTTACGTTTGTGGAATAAACCATCTATGTGAAATTTGATTTGTCCTGCAACCTTTTAAACCTGAGCATAGTTTAGTTGGATGGGTTTTTTTAAAAAAAAGAAAAAAGAATAACATTAAGTCAATACCAAAAGAGGAAGCCACCATTTATTCATTAAGGGTTAGATGGAATTTTTCAGACTGATTCTAGAGGGAATATTAACTTTTGGCTTTTGCTGAATCAAAGCTCATCTAAAATTAGTGGGACAGGCGATAGTATAATATGCTCAGTTTTAATTATGGCCTGTATTGTGAACTTAAGTGAACACTGTTGTGATGAGAATTTGCATGCACATCATTCTGGGAGCCTGGAAAGAGTTTGGATAGTATAGTGCTTATCTCTTTGGAAGAAAAGAGTGATAGATTATCTATGGATGATTGTGTTGAATAAGATATGATAGGGATAAGCAAGTTGGTGTTCTGATAGTCTAATTAGTTAAGCATTACTTTTGTTTATTGCTGGGGCTTATGGGTTTATGAAATTAAATTCATGCAACATGGGGTAACAGACTGCCCCCTCACCCATTATTCATTGATATATTGATGGTCACTTAATTTTGTATACACTACCTGCAGAGTAATAAAAAGCTCACAAAGTTTTTTTATTGTTTTAACTGGAAAATAGACTTTTCACATCCAAATATGCTCACTTTCTCATTTAAGTTATATGCTCTCTTCTTATGCTGATAGAAAGTAATTGGGGATGATTTTGAGCAGAAAAAACAATGACGGAGAAGATTTGAATAGCCCCATCCTGCTTCTAGTCGTGTTGTGGCCTTCAGTTTTTGGATTTCATTAAAAATGAGACTACCTGCAGCTATTCCACAGACTTAGTTGGACCTACTTTTGAGGTTGATGACCTCTTGGTGCTGTTGTTTTAATTTGTTACTGTTAGTGCAGTGTTCTGCAGTTCACACACATGCAAGACTTACTTGAAGTCCAGGAATAATCATTGCCTGATGTCTAACTAGCAACATCTTAGTGTACACTTTTCATTTCAACCTGCTGGTAAGTAAGACAGCCAGAATGGCCTGGGAG
Source organism: Toxicocalamus goodenoughensis (assembly GCA_032468175.1). NCBI lineage: Eukaryota > Metazoa > Chordata > Lepidosauria > Squamata > Elapidae > Toxicocalamus > Toxicocalamus goodenoughensis. Next base: position 328,257 of record JANHFN010007592.1, on the reverse strand, counting down.
AAAGACAGTACTTTGAATTGAAACCTGCAAATGAATGTTTATTTCTATAGATTAGCTGCATGCTTCTTTACAAGAAAAGACACCAGAAAAAAAGGGGGTTAGAGATGCAGATTGTTCAGAGACCTGGCAGAGTTCAGAATCTCTCTTCAAGAAGAGGCTAGAAGGTTTTGCCAGCTGCAACAGCAGCTGCTCTGGTCCTGAGGAAGCATGCAAAGCACTGCAGTTACTCAGTCTTGTTTTACACAAAGTCATAATTAAGATTCATCAGGTTTAATGGACTTATTTCTAAGTCAGTGTAGATCTCATAGTGAATGCTGGGGGGAAAAAGTCTGAGTAAACAGATAGTTTCTTTAAAGCCAATTTTTTACATTTAAAAACTGGAACATCTGAATTCATCTTCTGCTTATATATGTATGCAGTTAGGGGCTGGTTCTAAAGAAGGAAAAGCTTTGCCTTCCTAACAGACATGCAGACTATTGCCAGTTCCAGGTCAAGAAGGAAGCCCCCCCCCCCACCTCTGTAAATCACAAAAGTTAATTTTTGAGTCCACTCCCCTTTGCAAAAAAAGAGTTTTTTGTGCACAATCCAATTCAAAAGTATGAAACAGACTCCAAAAATGGTGTAGATAAGTTGGAAATAGATTGGGTTTAAGAAATAAGAAGGTAAGGTTGTCATTTTCTTTTTATCCTTTACAGAAAGATAACCAGAACAATTAGTGACTACATAATACAGGCCAAAGGAGAGAAGAATTGATGGATGTGGTCTTATGTATTCATGGTTTCAAATGGACCAGAGTCAAAAGAAGGTTACTAAGCACTCATTAGCCCTGGGACACTTTCACGTTAAAAAAATATGTGTAGGTTATATCTCACAAAATAGAGGATTCGTGGAGGTTACATTTAAAAAATTACATGCAAACTCACTATTACCCATCAAAGCTCATGCTTCAGGAAGACTGTACTGGGTGTAATTCACCCAAACCCTATGGAGTGAATAGTTTGCACCACCCAGTTACCCTACCCGCTTCCTCACCATTGCTGATGGGAATTCTTTTGCCAATGGGAGGTACACCCACAAAAGAATCCTAAAAGTGGCTGACCATTAGTACAATTAAATTCCTAAACTAAAACAAGGCTAGTTTTAACACTCTTAACAGATCTACTTCCACGAGGGCCTAACCTAATGGTTCTTATCTAGGTCCACGTTCTGATCTAAATGCAGATATGTGCAATGCAGTGAACCTGAATTCCTGATTCAAGCATGTCAATTTTCAACATTTTCAAGATTTCTGATCATGTTGCTCTCTATGCTTCCACACTCAGTGTTATGTAGGCCCACTTTAATAATATAGTACGTTGCCTCCCACTTTTTTGAGCCAGAATGTCTAATGCTGAAACTTGACTGCAGTTTTACTTCTATAGCTGCCATTCTAGATAGTTTCTGCATGTTGTGTGGCAATCCATCCAGGCTAATGGATTGCGTGTAGCTCTATTTAGTTCTTTTGTGCTGGTGGATCAGCAGGGCTGTTTTCTGGGCCCAGTGTTCACCATGGCTCCTTTCCATGACCATTGTCCTTGTCTCGTTATCACTACTTATTTTGGGCCTATGGAATATGTGTCTATAGAGAAGAGAAAGACATTGACAATACTCAAGAATAAATTGCTTGGTGAGGCAGATGCTTACCAAGTCTACTAATTTGTCATGGTACAAATAATAATTATTAAACATTATTTCCTCTGATAGAAGTTGCATGCCATTTTGAGTAACTTGCTAGCAAACGTTGCTTTATTAGCATATTTTTGACTGGTTTTAAAATAAAGTACTGTAGCTGCAGAATTGGGTTGTGTTTTTGTCACCTGGCTAATATTTTTTACATGGGGATTCATTTTTCAGTGTGATTGATTTTATATTTGTGTATTTGATTTTGTTAACACAGAGAAATATTAAGTCACAGAGCTTTTTCTTTTCCTGGGAGAGAGAGAGCGAGAGCTAGGGAGCAGACATAGGTAGAGGCAACAGAAGACTGGGCTCAAGGTGCTAAGATGGTGGGGAGAATTCAAGGAAAGAAAATAGTTGTTCTAAAATGGAAATAATCGTGAAAAAAATTAGCTCAAAGTCAGCTTGGTTCCTGTGAAACAATCTAGCATGCTTGTTTGCTATTCATTTTCAGAACTGAATTTTTTGAAAGCACTTTTACTTGCTGTGCGTAAGACTCTTCAAAAGACTTGCAGAGACCTGGATATTTAACACAGTAGAAAACCTCACCCCCTCCCACATCTCTTGGCAATATTTTAGCAACCAGCAGTTTGGAGAATACCAGACTTTTTGCGTAGCAGCTTCTAGACAGAAAGAGCTTCTAGCAAACCCAGTCTTTGTTTTTTAACCGTAAGAGTGTGCTGCTGCTGCTGCTACTGGTGGTGGTAGAATCCGCTTTGGGGTGAAAAAAAGAAATATTGGCTCTGGTAAGAGAAGGTAGTTGTTTGTTTTTGTTTTTTAAAGTAAACCAACATTAGAATTTTGGAATTGATTCATGGCAGCAAAAAGTATTAGTTCCACTTTATAGGAGAGAAAATGCATGATTTTAAATAAGAAATAGTCCCTATTTTAAAAATGTGAATAAAGTGAGTATGTGTGTGTTTGTGTATATGCAAGAGTATATTAATAAAATATCTTAACCTTAGGGTTATATATTTGTATAGTTTACTTGTCATGTTTTCATTACCATTTCTCCTTTTTTAATCTGAATATTTGAAGAACTGCAAACAGAATTTTACAAAGTAACTAATTTGTTCATCTCATAGTGGAAATTCTGGTTTATGTGGAAGACTGTTTTTTACTGATAGCATTCTAGATTTATTCTAGCTGGTAGTATACTGTACTCTGTTTTCCAAACGTCTTTTTTCTCTTCTCTGACTTGCATGCATAACTCTTTCTTACCAAGTATTTTGGTTTAGAATTATTCTCTCTACTACTTTGGAAACAAAAGTTTTATTAAAAAAAAAGAGAGAGAAAGAATCGTAGCATTAAGAATACACAAAAGCCTAGAAAACCCAACACTGAAGGGCACAATCCACCAAGAAATTTTCTTCTGCCAGCTATGAGAAAATAAAGGAGCAATTTGAAAGAGCTATTTCTGCATTTCATAGCAGACATGGAAGAACTTGTGAGACTTTTAAGGGTTGTAACTTAGAAAAGCAATTTGCTCATTTTAGGCAAGAGAGAGTCTACTAATAGCAAATATTGATGCTAGCACAAGTCATGAGTTGAAATATTGAAAAGTCATTATAAATAAGATACCTTAGCCATATTTCATCACAATTGCAGTTTAGAGCACAGGGGAGACATCAAGCTTGCTGGAATGTGAATACTGAAGTTTTTAATGCTTACAAAATTATCCAGTTAGTAATTTGTATGGCAAGGAAATGAACAATTATTCTGAAAAAAGCCCCAGAAAGTTTATTGATATGAAAGATCTTGGAAACATTTGCATGAATATAGATAGGATATGACCACCATTGACCATGAGATTTTTCATTAGGGCAAAAATTATGTTTTGGGTGAACGTAAGAACAAAAACTACGGGTATGGAGATCTAGTAATAAACATATTATTTGGTTTATTTTTAAAAATCTTACTTTTGGAGAATGGAAACATCTATTACTAGTCAAGTGATTAAAAAAAACCCTGAATTTAAATAAAAAACTAATGAATGCTATTCTTTTAAAATATTTTTGGATTCACTAAATAGGATCTGTTGGTCTAATACTCAGCCAGAGATTGGGGTGTGTGTGGTGATGGATGGATAATGAAAGAAAGAATAATGATTTTAGCAAACCCAGTCTTTTAAACATAATCAGCAAGTATTGTTCAAAAAGTATTTGGATAATGAGGTCTTATAACATATTAGGCCAACTGCCATATTTCAACTGAAGCTCATAATAATAGAGATGGGCCCATTTCTTCTTGAGTGCCATACTTTTACTTCATGGTTAAATGGTTGTTTCTGTTCTCTGTTGCAAGCGAAAAGCAAGTGAGTAGTGTAAATATCAACCTGAAATGCTGAAATGCATGGAAGGAAGAAGAAATGAAATTGCATGATTTTCAGCTAGGTCTTTCAAAAATGAAGGGTGGACTTGTAATCACGGGCCTATGCTAAACAAAGTACTATGGGTCAGTTCTGGCACTTTTCTATCCTGGTGCTTTTACTGAGCTCAATGTTCTGATTCTCATGTAGTAAGCTAACATTTGAGCAGAGGTGTTTTAGTTGCCAGCATGCTAACTAATTATAATTTAATTATAAATGTATAGATTGATTATAAAATTAAATTCTGAAAACACTTGCGGCCTTGTTAACAAAAATGAAATTTAAATGTACTTTTTAAAAACAGTGCGAAGAACATTTATTTTAAACTCAAGCAAGGTGTCCAGCAATTAGATTCAAAACTGACCTTACGAAAACTGCATTGATCACAATTCTGGCAACTCAAATGTTTTGAATCTTTTAACTTCTACAGGGGAGGTTTAAAGAAGTGGTGACCTACTCGCCATATGAAGATATTTAACTGGATGGATAATGCATATATCTTAAATGTTGTCGGGCAAAAGGCAGAATCCAAATACCTATCTTCATTTTTTTTCAAAACCTGAATTTTATGAATTGTAATTGAGCCTACTCGAATAAATTTATAGCAGCTGAGCTATGCTACAAATTTGTATGTCATATATGTGTGTGTGTTTGTGTGTGTGTGTTCATCTCACATACACACAGACCAGCTAATGAAAATTATTTTGTTATTTAGTTAAAAGAAAAGAAAAATGTCTAGGACAATAAACAGAACAAAGATAATACTTTTAGGGAAATATTGTTTCAAGAGTCCTCTTAAGGATGTGCTGTTCACATAGAACATTACAATATAACTCCATTTTATGCATATAAATGAAATCCTGTACAATCTAGAAAATAACCAAATGAAGGAAATAAAACCTCCTGCAACCATCAATTTGCAATCTCTATGTTTGCCTTAGCCATAGTGGAGGCATCCCTAATAATTCATCTAGAATATTCACTGTAAAGTCAAGACCATCCTCAATAAAAGCAGCAAATCAAATTATAATGAAGTGTGGGCATAAGTCTGACTTATATTCTTGATTTTAACCTGATATTTGCAGTTTGCATCCTTAGTGTGTATGTGTGTGTGTGTGTGTGTATGTGTTTTGTTACTTTGGAGGTAGAGATTGGATGTATTGTCTTTGGAAAAAAATAATGTAGTTGAATGACAAAGAGAGTTAAGGGGATAATTCCTAATTATACATGTTAGGAAGATTGGGGAGAGAAAAACTGTTGGCTTTACTCAGTGTACATTGTTGCTTTCAACAGGTCGTGTATTTGCAGCTACAAAAGTTAGACCTTTGTCTTTTTGACAAATTTTTGAAAAGTGGTCAAATTTGGATCTCAGAATCCAAATTCGGTTTTAATTCCCATGCCAAATTTGCATGTATAGAATTATGACATGTAATGTGTGCCAAAGATCATTCTTATATGAAGAAATTAAAAAAATGTTTTTGTAAACTTTTGATCACTTAAACAAACTACAATACTTAAAATTTAGAGAAGAGTCAAAACTAGATTTATGGGAGAAAAGCTGACAGGCGTCCTGTTTCTATAAGACTAGATTCCTAAACTCGATGTTATGAAAAATTGATTACTGAAAAAATCCCTTCTCATCCCTGCATTTTGATTATTTGATACATCTCCAGTATTTGAGCATATGATCTCACAGCTTTCAGGACACATTTATGTTTGGGTTTTGTATGATTTTTTTTTTGAGAAATATTATTCCAAGTTAAGGGAACAGTATTTAAGGTTAAGGGAGGAACCTTGTGCTCTCTCTCAACTGGTGTTAAATGTACAAGGAAGTAATTTTAAGAGTCACTTGTAGAACACTGCTATTTCCATTTCCCAATCTTAAAATTAATTTGAAAGTGATTTGTGATTGTTTGTATTGCTTATAATCTTGAGGCAGAGATAGTAACAAAATAAAGAATCACAATGCTGAGCTTTCCTCAGTAGTTGTAGACCTTGGAGAAACAAAAATCCCTTCATAACTCCTACAAAAGGGGAATACTGTAAAGTTATTCTTGTTCTTCAGCAGATCCTTATTCCATGCTTTGTTCATCTGATCATCTGTCAAACAAACAAAAAAATCTTATGAAGAGGAGCTGCAAAGCAGTCAAGCATCTTTCCCTTTAAAAGGCCTTCTCATCAGGAAGTTGGTGGCAGGATGAAGAAAGAGTTCATAGATAAGGGGATCCAGGCCACACACAGATGGAACAAAGTTTCCAATTTGTCAAAAGAATAGAAAGGCCTGCTTGGCTCCATTATGAAATGAGCTACAAGGTAGCCCATCAGGGAAGAAAAATAATCTCAGTTCTCAAAACAAATTGGCAGCAGACAGTTGTACCTGTCCAAAACCAGTTCACAGGTTTCCTTAGATGCATCAGTGGCTTGTTCTATGACATGTGAGTTGCCCATCATCGGATTCCTGGCCCTGGGGTCAAGGATGCTTAACACACTTCCCTAGTCCTCAGCAATGCTGCATTTTGTAAAGAATGCAGGGATTCCTGTCTCCATTTTCTGCTACGTAGGATGTTCCTCAAAGTGTGTCTTTTGAGCTCCCATCTGCCCATTGAGCCGCTTCTTAGATATTACGGGCTCCTCCATCTAGAAGCAATCCCTGTAAGAATAGTAGAATCAGACTTTCATCTTTTCATTGAGGTACTGGATAAGGGATAATTTAAAAATCTTGTACAGTCTTGCTTCCTTTGGCTATTGTTATATTTTGATATTATTCCCTTACTCCTCTGTCTTGCTCATGAAAGGTTTTCTAAAAATAACATTGGGAAAAGAAGACAAGAGAGAGGAGAGCTGGAGTGTTTTCCATATGTCGGACTGTGGGATGAGGCCGATTTCAGGTTCCCTTTTTCGCTCCAGTATAGAATCTGGCTCACACACATTATTATTATTATTTTTGTGCTGCCAAGTGATAGACTGTAAAGTTGTGAATCAACGCTGTCTTTTAACATTCGAAACAGCAGTGATGTAATGCAGAAGGGCATTCTTTTTCATAAATAGAATATTAGAAGATCCATAGTTTGTGGTGTCACTTCTCACACAAAGAATTCTTAGACTTACTCATTACATTCTTCCCATTAACTGTCTTGCTGAGAAAGTTGTGCAAAGCATATGTGTGCTGGGATAGGTACGGCAGGTGGCCGTTAATGCATGTTGAAATTGAGTCTCTTCAGTGGAATTGATTTTTATGAACCCTTTTCTCCTTTCTCTATCTTTTGAGGAGCAATCTAAAACAACTGAAATCTGTTCTCTTGCACCCCACAGTTGTAAACTTGCATCCTTCATTCAAGGAGCCATGAAGCAACAAACATTTGAAACAATAACACGTCTAGGGCTGGGCCTGTGATCAGAAAGAAGGAGTTTCCATTGGAAAGATGATATTCTTCCTTTGAAAGGTTCAGAAGGTCTGATCCGGAACATTTTCCAGAATAAAAAGGTTGCGTTTGAGCTGGCTTTTCTGATGGCAGCAGCTAAGTTATTATGTTAATGGGACGGTGCTATGCGCTGTGATTATATTTCAACCTGGTTGCCTGTTTTAATTGTTTTTTGGGGGAGTATTGTCATGGGTCCAGAACCTTTAGGATCATTCAAGCAAAGGGGAAAAGGCAAGCAGAATGAAAATGTTATTCGCATTTTGAGTGGGTTATTGTTTTGCAGAAGATTTAGACAGCAGATTAATAAAGTAGAGAAGATGCTGATACTTACTATAGCCAAAATGCAAGCTCTGTGTTCTGATACTTGAGCAGAAACAAATTTGCTGTTCTAAAGTTCTACGTAATTTTTATTAAAATTTTAATTCACTATCCTCTGAATATTATTATAGCTTTTGTTGAATATTGATCAGTTTTGTGAGCATGCAGGTTAGTAATAGTAGATGCTAAACCTAATTACTTTATGGGCATCTCTTTTCCTGTTTAGATGATCTTGACAACAGGTAGTCCTCAACTTACAACCAGTTACTCTTCTGCAGTCACATGACCAAATTTCAAGCACTCTGCAATATGGCTTCATTTTCATGCAACATCCCATGGTCATATGACCATATGTTATTTATTTATTAAATTTATGTGCTGTCCCTCTCACTGAAAATATTATTTTGGGTTTTATGATGGTTTTGCTGTCTTCTGGTTTGGGGCAAAGCTGCACCCATAATGAACCATTGGTTCACATAACTAACCATGTTTACTTAATGGCTGCCACATTCACTTAATGACTGTTGCCAAATCGGCAATCAATTTAAGTGAGTCCTATGACTGACCCATTTTACAATTGTAAGGGGCAATTTCGTTACAGTTGTATGTTAAGGGCTGTCTGTAATATCATACAACATTCATCTGTGGTAATCTGATTTGCTTGTGCAAAGTCTTGAAAAGATGGAGACATTGCTATCAGAATAAAGCAGTCTCTCATTAGAGTTTTGACTGGGGTATATAAGGTGAACACCTTGGGATTTTTTGAGCTGAACCACCATATCAGTGACATGAGATGTGGCAGCTCTATGGAGTTTCATAATTCAGCCTTGTAACTATTTTAAGTTTACCCCCAAAGTCTATTGCCCTCGACAGCACCAGAGCTGTGTTCCATTATCGGAGATCTGGTTATTCATCTTGGCCAAATAATGTTTCTCTCCTATCTTTGTTGCACGTGAATGTTCTGAGATTTCTTTTGAAGTGCTGCACAAGGCCCTAGAGAATTGGAATAACAGTATATGAAGCCATAGCCAGGTAGATTTTGGGGCTGAAGTGATTTACCTTGTTCAAGCATTTTCAGCAACAAATTAACAGACTGAAGGAACAGATAAAGGCATATTTAATTATGGAAATTTGATAGTATGGAATGAAAGGGAACAGAATAGTTACTTGATGTGTCCCAAAACAAAATTAGTTCTATCTTGCATTTGGAGGTAATTTCACATTTTAAATAAGCTAGACAGCCCATACAAAAATGGAAGGACACTTCGATTCATACTATGGATGAATGGTTGCAGAAGTTGATGCAGCTGACTGAAATGGCAAAACTGACCACTTTGATTAAAGAAAGGAATATAAGTACTTTTGTTTCCACATGGAGACTACTTCTGAATTTTGTGCTTGATGTGGAGAAGAATGAAACTCTGACTTTGGGTTTTACCAGTTAGACTGATAGGTCTTTATAGAAATGGCTTGTTCATATTATTATGAAAAAACTGTGATTTGATGTTAATGCCTAATTTTACTGTAACAGAGACAGTCGGAAGTCAATGCTTCTTTTTCTTTCTTATCTTTCCTCACTTCTCTTTCCCTTCCCCCCACTGCTTTTCTATTTACTTTGTATTTTATAATACTTTATAACTCAATAAAATGTTAATGACCAAAAAAGCTCTACGCCCATTAGCCCCTTGGATCATCCTTTCAGAGGTATTTCCTTACTGGATTCCTCAATGCCTTCAACAGTGACAGGTTCTGATGTGCTGCCTTTACTGGAAGAACTGGGATACATTCCGAGATGTATCTGCCTTGAAATTAGCCCATGCTGAACTCTATAGCAGAATCAAACATCAGCACACAAAATGTTTTATGACATTTTGTATTATGTCATAAATTGTTTTATGATAAATTTTATGTCATAAAATCTTTATAAAATTTGACAGGAATCAGTTTTAATAGTATTTAAATTAAATGTGGCCTCCAAAATGCTGATGCATTTTAATCATTTGCACAGTGTTATTTCAGAGGTGCTTGAACCAATATTACTTACTGATGACATAATTCTTGAACTGTGGTTTCTGAGTTTTGTACCTGTAAGGTACCACAGTGCCACTGGAATCTTTTACATCTCAGTATTTTAATTGCTTTTTGATTTCTATAATCAATGCATAATTGGGAACTTTTCATTATGAATGTACAAAGTATTAACATTTACAGAGGGATATCCTGTATGAGCAGGAAATTGGACTAAAAGATGTCCAAGGACTCTCCTAACTATGTTATTCTGTTATTAAGGAGCTGGTTTTACATTTTTTCATTCTTCTCGCTTCTTTTTTTCCTCCATTGTATAAAAACAGTCACAGCAAAAAAGTTTTTCTTTCCGTTTCAATGAACCAATTACGTTGTTGCCTTTTTCATGTTCTAGAAGTTCTCTCCTAATGTCTATCTGCTATAGCCAGTGCTCTTCTGCTTAGCTCCAACTATTCATATTGAATAAAGGCTGATACAGTGACTCTCAGCTCTCTCAAATTGCTAACATGGAATCTGAATGGAGAGGAAGATTTAGAACTGCATTATCAGTTCTGTTCAGGGCCTTATCCCCAACAGACTGAAAGGACTATATGGTACAGAAATTTGGAACCAATAAGCATGATATCCAGATTGCCCCACATGAAAACAATAACCTCTTAATGGCTCTCCAACCTCTTATATCAGCAACAGTTTCCACAAATCAACAGTAAGGTCTCACAAACTACTTCCACATTACAACTGTGGAACTTGTTTGTTTGTTCCCCTAGAATAGTCTCCAACAGAAACAAAACAGTAATTATCTCAGCACATTGTAAAAGCAACTTTCAAATCTTCCACAAGGCTTTGGGAGTGAAACAGGCGTGGGATTCAGTTTTTTTTAAAAAACCTGTTCAGTGGGCGTGGCTTAGTTGGTGGGTGTGGTTTGGTCATGTGACTGGGTGGGCATGGCCAACTCGACATCACTCATGTCAAGGTGCACTTCTCCTCGCCTGGCCTCTCATGACGGTGGGGATGCTGCAACGGTCATAAATGTGAAAAATGGTCATAAATCACTTTTTTCAGTGCCATTGTAACTTTGAATGGTCACTAAATGAACTGTTGTAAGTC
>JANHFN010007592.1:301400-312295 GCA_032468175.1 Toxicocalamus goodenoughensis | reverse complement strand
TTGAAGAATGAAATAAGATTGGTTTGGCATGATCTGTTTTTAACAAACTCATGCTGACTGCTAGTTATTACTTTACTCGTTTCTAGATGTTGGCAGATCTGTTTTTAATTATCTTTTCTGGTATCTTCCTGGGTGTTGATGTTAGGCTGATTGGTCTATAGTTTCCTGGGTTTGTTTCTCCCCCCCCTTTTTTTTTTTAAGATGAGAACCACATGAGTTTTTTTCCAGTCCTCTGGTAGTTCCCCGATGCTCCAGGATTTTCAAGCAGAATACAAGGATGAGGCAACACAGAACGCAAGAAAAAATATGATGGTAATCCTAATTACGGCATGTGGGAATGGTTGAAAAATCAAGGGGAAAAATGAAAGAGAAAAAAATGAACATGAAGCAGCAGAAATCTGCAGGACCATGTGGGAAATCATGAATCAGCACACAAATTTTCAATTGTATGAAAAGAGACAGAATGTACAATTTTATAGATTTTATAAAGGCCTAAGTGGTAAGATTTAACTGGGTTAAAAATTATCCCCAATCTCTGATATTAAGAGGTTGAATTAATGAAGTAGATTTATGATAAATCACGCACACATGGACATAGAAGAGAGAGTGTGTGAAAGAAGAAAAAGAAAGATAGAAAATGTGAAGCAGAGAAGTGCTACTTTACTAGAATTTGGTTTAATAGTACAATAGTCAAGAAAAAAACAGCAAGCATGAAATTGAGAGGTTGGGGCAGGAAAACATAATTAGAAAAGAAACTATAGTGGAAGTCACCACATGGAAGTAGAAGCAGCTTCCTTAACTACAGTAGGTACTTTCAAGAAATTTAAATTACATTTTTTGTTCTCATCTATTAATATGGGCATTGGAAAAGTTTGAAGAGAAAATTTTCTAAATTGTAGTCTCTCACATTTAGAGGGTATCACATGGGGAACCCTAATCTTAAGTTGAATCTAAGATAGAAAAGATAAGGATGTATGGGGGAAAAACATAGGGGAACATTATTAATAAATGGTAAAATAAGAAAACGGCAAGATTCACACATAGCAATCTCAAAGCCTCAATTCCAGCAGACATTTTGTCATTGTTAGACTATTACCCTTGATAGAAGCAAAAAATGATGGGGAAGGAATGGCAATTTGCATCCTCAGAAGGTCTATGACAGCATGGGCATTTCAATACCAACCAACCAATTTCTTGATCAAAGCAATAAACAAAATCACATTATGTGATCATTTGAGAAAGTAATTGCCAGGGAAGCCACAAAATCCTGAGAACCCTGAAGCCTCAACATGTATCTCCCAAGATCACTGCTACTAGTTAATACATTATTCTTCTCTAATGAGTTTCCAACTAAAAAACATGTATTCCATATCCAACTGTAGTACTTGGGAGTAAGATGCCTTGGACAAGTTGAACCATCTTTATAAGTAATAGTGACTCCATCAACACTGTTTCACTCATTTCTTGACTGTTACAGAGCTGATCTCACTTTGGATGAAAGTTGGAGGTATTTTCTAGTGAGGCCTTGATGCAACAAGCATCAACAAACAAACAAATTGCTGGTGTGTATAGCAGATTAGAAGCTTCTTTACTCAACTCTTTAAACTACTTATAAATAAGGAATGAAATATGTCATTTATTTCAGTGCAGTTTTACTTCTGAATTCAGAGTTAGAACCAGGCTGTAAAATTATTAAAAGTTCAAATTCTCCTCTCTTTTGTGCCAGATGACCTGCAGGAGCTGAAGACTGAAAAACTGTTCTCATCCAAAAGGATGTTGGGAATGGCTTGTCCAAGCACACCCAGTTCTTTCCCTTTCTCCTTCTCAACTGTGTCTCATGAAGAATATCCAATCTCAATCCTCATTTCTTTGTAGACTGTATTATTCCCTATTACAGAGGAAATTTACTTCTTTCCCAATGACTCCACCTTTCAGGTAAAGCCACCCAGACTGCAATTTTCCCTTCTAGTGCAGAAACAAATACTTTAAATTCTGCCCAGAGTTATGTACAGCCGCCTGAGCTTCCAGAGATCTTCTGAATGTTGCTGCTGAATATACGAGTTTGACGCAACTGCAAAATTATTAAATTATCCTTGATAAAAGACGCCTAACCTTAGGCTCTAAATAACTCTGCATAACCTAATTTAAGGTAAAACCATAGGTATTGGATAGTCTGGAGATTCATGGTGAACAGGTTGTAACTAGTTCACTATTGATCTGCTGCCTTCAAATGATGGGTTGTCATGTGGCCTTTATCACCTGAGTTGGCTGCTTTGTGTAGCTCAAGGAAAGATACCTCCTTCAAAGCCAGGTCACTTTAACAAAGAGATGCATTTTTCTGTTTTGTGGAAATGATGCAAGGATGCTCCATAGCTACTGAACCTAAAAATATCGCAACTCGGCATTTTGTCTGTTTGTTGATCACAAATGGTTGAAATTGGTTCAATGCTATTGCCTTCTGTCCCTCTGTAATACTCTCAGCCAGTTCCTCCATTACCTGCATGCAAAAGATGTGGGTGGATGGGGGGGGGAGGGTTTCTTCCCTCTCCCGTTCTGCTGGTTCCACATAGGAAATTTTCCATGGCTCATCAGGGACAGCCTTCACTTTCTCTGGCTGGGCAGGTTGCCATATTTTGGATTTAAAATCCCCTATACCTGGAAGTATGGCCACTGCTGTCTTGCTCTGTTATGTGGTGAGGAGCAGCATCCATGTTCTGTGTACTAAGCAGTTCTGCTGGAACTGCAGTGCCAGAGCCATCTCTTCCCACACCCCTAAATGTTTGCCAGAAATTTTGCTATGGCAAGAGCCCCACTTTGGCTCCGGCTCTCTCCTGCTTCATATGTGGCCAGCCTTCACTAAAATGGCTTCCTCCTTAATGAGGCTTATTTTGTGTTGTGAGTGATGGAGACAAGAGAAAGGGTCAAGGGCTGAAACAGTGTGGAAGCAGGGTGGGGGCTACAGAGAATTACGGCCCAGGATTGGAGAGAATTGGCAAAGACATGTTGGTCTGACTATACTGACTCCAGGCCTTGCCAAATTTGCTTTCACGCGGGCTTTCACCACACTGAAAAAAAGATTAAATAAATAAAAGGACCAAGGCCCCTCCTGCTGCAGCAAAACTGTGTTCAGGGAATGGGGCGGAGATACGGCTCCAGTGGTGTCTGAGAGTGCAGCTTGAAGCTGGCAGGTCCAGGGACAATGAAGCAGACCTTGGCATCAGAGGTTTGGCAGAGAAATGAGCTTGGGTGGGGAAGAAGGGGGGCTGCACAGATGGTCTTGCCTTTATTTCACCCCAAAGGAAAAGAAGATATGGAGGGGACTTGGAAAGGCATTTTGCAGGCTCCAGATGCCCCCCACACAGTTGTGTGTGGGAGTTCTGACTGACCTTTTATTTGGAGGCCAAGGTGTTTGAATGATTAGATGCCTAGCCTAGGAAGAATTGAGGGGGAGCATCCTACCTCCAGCATTTGGTGATACTGGGTTCAAGAGCCCCGCCTGCCTGGCATGACTGAATGTCAGAATTCATGGGCTCTGTTTAAAAGAGCCAACCAGTTGTGGGGAGCAAGTAGGTTGGTTTGTAGAGTCTTGATACTAAAGTGCACTTCCTTTCCCTTCCCTGGACATCAGAATGACATTTCAGAAAACAGTTTTAGGAGGGAGAAGGCATTTAGAAAAAAGCTTTGGTAAGTTAGATTTCCAGGTATAGATCCCATCACTGGATTCAAATGTTAGGTCCTTCCCTTCCTTTCCTTTCCCAATGGCATCTGCCCCCCTTATTTGCTTGTCTCTTGCGCAGGTGACATAGAGTTGCCGCTCCAGCTAGGCAGAGCTAAATAAGTCCCATTTCCTCTTTAATAAGCAGCTGCTGGATATTACAGAATACCAGAGGGAGGAAAATGCCCATCTGCAGCTTCTTTCTATTTGCCAGCTAAGGCAAGACTTTTTCCAAGTGGCAAGATCAGGTGGGTGAAGTGGAGCACTGAGCCTTTTTCTCTCCGCTACTGGCATTGATTGTAATTTCTGTTGGCTATGGAGGATGGGCTTTGTAATCCAGCACACCTGGGGGAACTGGTTAGAAAGGGGCCCTTTAAACGATGGGTTCTTTATTGCTGAACCTTTGCCAAGTCTTGGCTATGGCAGGCTGGCAGCAGAAACCAGGCACAAGTCCTTGTTAGATATCATGGCATAGGTTATAAATATTTATACTTGCATTTCTTTCTCCTTTTTTAATCATTTCTTTTCAGCATCTTCCATATGTGTGATGCATGCCAAAGAGTTAAAGAAACCTAACCAAGATCAAACCCACCATATTGTATTCAAACTAGCATCCTGTATAAATATAGGTAATGGATCTAATTGATTCGTGAAGTAAGTTGGGGTGAACCCAACCACTGATCTGCCTCATAGGGTTGTGGGGACATTAAAATGGGCCAAGGAAAAACAGGGTGCACAATCTTAGGCTGTTGGAGTGAAAATGAAATATAAAGATAACCAATGGCAATAATTTATTAAGGAAAATGTTCTCAGATAATAGGGCGGATGTTGTCTGTCAAATACCACTCCCAGAATAGTCCTAGACTGATAACCCAAAGACTTGATCTAGGATGATAATCGTAACGGCTGATAGCAAAAGACATACAGTTCAGCTTTGTGTTTGGTACCTGATATTCCAGATGACGGGCAGAACTATGCTTGTGACATACCATTCAAAAAAGAGCATTGCTATATTAAGATATGGGTATAATGTCCTATTGAATATAGCAGCAGGGCTACAGCTACACTGACAGGTATTCATGTACCAAAGCTGAATAAGCTGAGCTTTCATTTTGCTCTACTTTATTTGTGTAGAAAGCTTGTTCTTTTTTAGTGGAAAGACAGCAATGACATGAGCAACAACACAAATACTGTTTGGGCAGCAATATTGTTAGGTGTTCCAGAGAAGGGCACTGCTATCTGACAAGTATACCCTAAGATCCTTTCTGGAAGAACCCTTGGGTTACCTGTGGCTATTTCTATCCATTGTCTCCTGCTTATTTGCCCAGAGTTCAGTTCTACTTTCTGTGGTTGTGAGGGGGACAAAAATAAACTAGGGTCTTGCAAGCAATTATGTCTTTATGAAAAGCAATATTGCTTAAACTAGCATATGTCCTGGCAATTTGAAATTCAACACTTCTTGGAGGACATTAGGATGGAAAAACATGCAATTTATAAGGTTGTGTCTTTGAGGACAAGGCTGTCTATATCTTAATTTTATTCCTCTACTTCTCAGTCTATACTTTGCTTATTACTTATGTTATACTAATAAAGACTAGCTCTTCTGATACAGTAGCCACACCTGATAACAGTTCATTAGCACATTTATATCATTCTCAAAGTGTTGAATCTTTTTTCCTGGATTTGCCATTGCCATCCTCCCAGTGAATTAAAATCCTGTAGGGTAACAGGAAGAGCAGGCATCTCTGTGAAGCATAGATATTGTATATAGTCAAGGAGAAAGTCACTGATAGTAATGGGATTTGAATTTATGCTTCATGGATCCAGTTCTGGGATCTGCTTACTTATGCCTCAACCAAGCTTATCACCGACCATCACTAAGATGTGTGTGTTGGAAAGAGGGAGAGAGACTATTCTGGTAGCAGTCTATTGCTCAGAGAGGTAAAATTACCTACTCTGCCTCTTTTTGGCAGCAAATCCTTGAGTAGTTATTCACTGGATCATCTCATAGCAAGGTGTGGGGAGGGGACAGGCAAGGATTGTTTGTAGTCCATTTGGAGGGGAATGGAGAGGAGATATCTAGGATAATTTGAATAGGTGGCTGTATATTTCATAGACCAGCTTGGAATTGTGCCCTGGCAGGGGTCTGCATTATATTTGTCTGTGATTGATGGCTCCCAATAATGGAGTGGAAAACAGTTGTGTAGGGATGAAATTGAGGCCGCTGTCAACCTGGCAAGGGAATGCATGGTAGTCTGTGGCCAATTACGTGTTTCTGTGGTCTTCAGAAAAAAAATGAATTGATTCCTCAGGAGACCTTAGGCCAACATAGTGCCATCCAGGTGACTTGAGCCTGCAAAACCTGCTGTCTGGGAATTTGGGGAATTGTAGGCAAAGCACATCCGAAGAGTGCAAATTAGGGAAGATGATTATGACTTGATCTTTGCAGTATTTTGAGTAGCTACCTGGTTTAACCTTTTGTCTCAAGCAACCTGACATGTTATCTTTCTAGTTTGAATTCTAAGGTGTTTGAGGGAAAATGAGACAGTAGCGGAAGATACCTTATGATTTACCCTAAATTAGGAATGTTTAATTATAAATTTATTTTAGTATTTATGCCCAAATCCAATTCAGCTGAGTCCATCCCACATACAGACAGGTTTTTGCAGTATTTTAATAGCTATTTGATGCTTTGATTTCACTGAAAATCAGAGCAGAATTAAAACTATTTTAAGGAAATGTTCACTATGGTGAACTCCAACTGCAGTTTCATATAAAACAACACAGAAATCCATCCTTTTGGTAAGTATTAGCCCTATTTATTTTAGTTGAAATCTTCATAATTGGTAGTGTAAGGTGAAAACATGAATGTAACAAGTGTGTGCTTGCATTCAGTGTATCCTTCAGGTACCGTGATCAGAGGATTTTCTACAACCGTATTTTTAATGCAAATATGAGTTTGTTTCTTATTAATCTTTGAATTTTCTTTAGTATAAAACAAATTAATGCTTTGGCAGAGAGACTGTTTTGAGAGATCAACCCTTCCTTTATTAGACATCTCCCAGGTATATTGCATACAAGTGGTTGGGCTTATGAATAATTCTGGAAGTCCATGTACTGCTCTTTGGCTGGAATTACATCCAAGGCTTGGTTCCATATTATTTTGGTATTATAGACCTTTTCTGGTAACCTGATTAGTGGAGTTGAAGTACACCTTCTTCAGAAAAAAAAATTGCCAAGTAGAAGGGCTTGTGGAACATAAAGGGTGAACATGACTATGCCAAACACCAGCTCTGTTTAATTGGATGTTTACCATAGCTTTTTAAAAATGTCATTTTGATG
This sequence comes from Toxicocalamus goodenoughensis, assembly GCA_032468175.1. Taxonomy (NCBI): domain Eukaryota; kingdom Metazoa; phylum Chordata; class Lepidosauria; order Squamata; family Elapidae; genus Toxicocalamus; species Toxicocalamus goodenoughensis. The sequence goes on along the minus strand of JANHFN010007592.1, from coordinate 305,238 downwards.
AACAAAATTCATTTGTTATTTTGAAGACTTCGAATTCGTATTCATTTAATTTCCCTCTCCTTCTCTATTAAAGATGACCTTCACCCTTACATGATCTTACTTTTCTTTGGAGATGGATTCCAGACGCAGCAGATTTGATAAGACTCCCAATATCTGTAGAGCAACTATTCACAGAAAGAATGAAGAATTCAGAGAGAGATCTTTTGTCCCACTAGTGATCTTGGAATGAACGCATTTTGGAGATACATTGCCTAAACATATTCAAGTCCCGTCCTTTTAGCACTTATCTTTTTTCCATGCCATTTCCTTCAATCCTGTGGTGACAGATGGATGGGAGCAGCTTAGAATAAGTTTCTTGTGGCTCTACCGGCAGTGGGAGGCTTGAATTAAAGATAAAGCATCCTCCCCAAAAGATTTGTAACAGCAGCAAAGAGCTAAATAAATAAAGGAATGGGAAGCCAGCAGGGCTGCAGTGACTGTAGAAACAGCAGTGGGATGTGGGACTTGGCAGGGACAAGCATCTGCTGCTGTGTGAACAACTAGACTGCCTGCCACGTGGCTGAACAGCAAGGGCTGTGAAACTAGACAGAGAGCCAGGGCAGCTGAGGTACATAGCATACTCTCTTGGACGGAGCTGGGGCTGGGATCTTGTTGAATATTTGATGTGTGAGAAAAAGATAATAATTGTTTATTGATTTAAAATTTATTTAAAATTATTCATTTAAAATATTTATAACTCTCTCATTTTGTATCACACTCTGGGCAGCTCCCAATTTAAAAAACAACAACAGCACAATACACATATCTATTAAAACCATAAACATTAAAAACCAAAGTTATATTTCCAGCAACTTTACTAAATCCTCTCACCTGCCTCACCGTTCTGGCACTGGGGGGAGAAGCCACGTCTTCAGTGCTTTTCAGAAGGCTAGGAGGGTGGAGGCTTGCAGAACTTAAAAGGAAGAGTAATCTATAAGGCAGGGGCTGCCAGGGAAAAGGCTTCCTAGATCCCCTAAGATGGCAATGTTTAAGGGAAAGGACTAAGAGTCTGCCCACCCTGTCTGTTCTGGTAAGATAGGTATATATCTTTAGAAGATCCAGGCTTGCAGATAGCCTGCCCCGTAGGGCTTTGAAGGTAATAATAGCATCTTGAATTGCATCTGGAAAGTAACTGGGAGCCAGCGTAGCTTGCACAACAGAGGTTTTCTTTGAGTAAACCTTCCATTACTGAGCTCACTGCCATACTCTAAATTAGTTGTAGCTTCCAGTGGTCTTCAAGGGCAGACCCTTGTACACCGCATTGCGGTAATCCAAACAGGAGGTGATTAAGCTATGAGTGACTATAAGCAAGGCCTCCTGGTTCAGGAAAGGGTGCAATTGGCACAGTAGATGCATTTGTGCAAAGGCCTCTCTGGCCTCAGATGCCACCTGCTCCTCAAGCTGAGTCTAGGAGGATCCCCAAATTGTGCATCAAATTAGTCCAGGGAAATGCCACTCCATACAGAGACAGAGGTGAAATATCATTTGTGCCTAGGGAAGCAAAAGCCGACAGCTACTCTGTTTTCCTATGGTTGAGTTAAGCCAAATTCCTCCTCATCCACACTCTTATGGCCTCCAGGCACTCAGTCAGAACCTTCATAGCGTCACCTGTCCACTTAAGGGTGGAGTTATATAATTGGGTACCATAAGCCCATACCATTGGATGATCTTCCTCAGTGCTTTTATGTAGATGGTAAAAAAAAAGAAGCAAGGTTCAAGCCCTGGGCATCCCATACAGAAGAGTCCTAGAACTTGATCTATCCTCTCCCCTCCCACCAACATTGACTGGAACCAGCCATGGAGGAAGGAGGAGGATTGTATCAATTTTAACATTTAACAGTGGTAGAAGGGACCTTGTAAGTCATCTAGTCCAACCCCTCCCAAGCAGGAGACTCACCTACACCATTTCTGATAGATGGCAGTCCAATCTCTTCTTGAAAGCTTTCAGTGATGAAGCTCCCACAGCTTCTGAAGGCAAAGCTGTTGCATTAGTTGATTGCTCTCAGTGTCAGAAAATTTCTCCTTATTTCTAGGTTGAATCTCTCCTTGATCAGTTTTCACCCACTATTCCTTGTCTGGCCTATAGGTACCTTGGAAAACAGGTTGACCCCTTCCTCTCTGTGGCAGCCCCTCAAGTATTGGAAGACTGCTATCATGTCTCCCCTGGTCCTTCTCTTCGCTGGACTAGCCATGCATTCTTCATATGTTTTAGCCTCCAGTCCCCTAATCATCCTGGTTGCTCTTCTCTGCACTTTTTCCAGAGTCTCAACACCTTTTTTATAGTGTGGTGACAAAAACTGGATGCAGTATTTTAGGTGTGGTTTTACTAAGACTTTATAGAGTGGTATTACTTCCTCACTTGATTTTGATTGAATCCCTCTGTTAATGCAACTTAGGATTGCATTGGCTTTTTTGGCTGCCACCACACACTATTGCCTCATATTTAATTGGTTGTCCATTTAAACAGATCCCTGTCACCGTTTAAACCTTGTCTATATGTCTACTTTTGGTTTTTCTTGCCTAAGTGTAAGACTTTACTTTTCTCTATGTTGAATTTCAATTTGTTAGATAGTGCACAGTGTTCAAGTCTGTCAGGATCCATCTTGACAGAGCCTATCATCTAGGCCAGAGGTCTCCAAGATGGCAACTTTAAGACTTCTATGCATAGACTTCCATCTATGCTGGCTGGAGACTTCTGAGAGTTGAAGTCCACAAGTCTTAAAGTTGCCAAGTTTGGGGACCCCTTATCTAGGGTATTGGCTATTCCTGCCAGCTTAGTATCATTTGCATCTTCTATTCCCTCTTCTAAGTCATTTATGAAGATATTGAAGAGGAGAAAGGGGAATCACTATAACACAGTGCCTCCCATTCCCAGACCTCAGAGAATGATACAGTGGTCAAAGGTATTGAAAATGGATGAGAAGTCCAGGAGGAACAAAATGGTAGCATCACCAAACCTCCAAAGTCTTACAAAAGTCATCAACAACGGTGACCATATTCAGTCATTGTTTCAGTCACAGTCACTGTTTTAGTGCTGTGCCATGGCCTGAACCCAGACTGAAAAGGGTCCAAATAATCTGCTTCATCCAGGGCACTTTTTAACAGTTTGCTATATCATGGCTTTCTTCCTTATAAGCTAGGTTATTTTGCCCAGTCTAGAAGAAAAGGTAAAGACTATGCCCTCATTTCTAACAAGCAAAGTAAAGATAGATACCTCAAATTCTGTACCATATCAGTATCAGGTCCCCCGCAGAGCCTCGAACCCCATGGACTTACTCACTCATCCTTCCAATGCATTTTAGCCAAATGTGCCAAATTCTTAAAGGGGACGTAGAAAGAACACTTACCTTTTGATGTTCCAAAATATACGGCGCATTCTAGAGCATAGGAGAGGACATGTGGAAATGTTTAGTCAGTGAGAACTGTTGCCAAAGCTCTGTGGATATGAATGCAAAGGAATTTTCATGGAAGTTGGGCAGCCTAGAAATTTGGAAAGTAAACAAGCAACTCTATCTCTCACCTTTGGGTAAATTAGTAGACAAGTTGTGCTGTATCCATCTACCACCAGTTGAGAATATGACTTTTTGTTTCCAAACTCATTTCCTATCTAATATAGAATGTAGCATGTTATTCTTTTTTAAGGAGTGAATAGTTCCTCCCATAATACTTAATGTCCTTGTTTCCTCCATAATGAATATGTAATCAATAGAGGATGTATTCTTCCATATACAATACTGGAAATCTGATTGTAAAGTAGCAACTCATGTTCTTCACCAAATAGCCCCACCCTAAATGGCAC